>JAQJVL010001261.1:0-222271 GCA_035578905.1 Stictocephala bisonia | reverse complement strand
TGATTCAGACTCCACGTAAATCTGTATGGTAGGACCCTTAGTTGCCCTGGCCAATGGCCCTTTCTGAGGAACAGTCGAACTCAGTTAGTGACCAGACTACACAGATCATCCATACTCATCCTACACCAAAGTATTCAATTATATTTGCTTTAACTTCCACAAAATGTTGTGTCGGCGTCTCATGTATCAGAAAAGTAAGAATATAAATTTTTACAATGTGTTCACAGAAATTCAAAGTTGTTTCTACATCGTTAAGTATATTGAAAAAAGTGATTTATAATTCTATTAACCCACTTCTATAACTAGTCTTACATTGACCAAACCTGTTTGTAACTAAAATATAAATAATCTGTACGATTAAAACAATTGAATTAGAACGTATATAATACGTAAATAGTTTATATGTCTTTTTAACATAAATTTGTTTAAAAAGTAAAATTGTTATCAAATAAATTACCATAATGAAAGTTATTTTTATCATAACTATAAAATATAATTAAATTTTTATTCCTAAAATACAACAACTTTATATTGTACAAATTTATTTTTATGATATAAAAAATTATAATTGTTTACGTTTACTTTGTTTTGTTTTTTTGTTTTTTTTGTTTTTTTTTTTTTTATAAGCAAAATTTACTGTTTCCATTTATACTGAATATTTCTAATAATAAATATATTTTAAATAATATTATTTTTATATGTTACCTTTATTTTATAAACGTCAATCTTATTTTCCATGTATATCAAGAGCATTTTAAACATTTATTATCATATAGTTATAGCTAAATTAACGCATACAATTAATTTCTTTATACATACTGTAATAATAGATACATTTTTAATATCATCTACAAGAGTACAACGGCTGTTTTTAATAGAATCTGTAAAAAAAATTAGATGAAATCTAATTTAATATGCATTCTAATTTTAGTAGTAATTGTAATAAATTGTCGAAATAAGTATAAAACATAGGGTAGATTATTCTATTAAAATAAAATTCTTCCCTCACAAATTGAGAAAACTCTTGAAATACTTAAATCTTCCCAAGTTGTAAAATGAAAATTCCTCATCTACAATAGTGAACTTACTGTGTTGCTTTACGTGCAATCCCTTACCACAGCTACTCTAAAGGCTATGTTTGGTTATTTGGGTTAACAACTTGTTGTAGTAAGAGAATTTCAGTTTTACTATGCTTGTTTTCTCGTGAAATATTATATTACGTTTTCCAGTCATAGTCTTCAACTTTATAGAACTATTGTAACTTTTAAATAAGGGATATAACTTATAGAGTAATAGTAATAGGAGTGAAACTATTCCATTATTTACATATAGAATAAATAATTATGTTCTAGTTTTTAACAAAAACTTGTTAAAAACTGAAAAACAATTTAAATTGACTCATTCAAGTGAAGAGGATAATTTTATATTAAAATGTATCCTGACATAACTAAATATGAATATAAGAAATTCAATGTTACTTGTATTAGCTACTTCATCAAAGAATTTTAATCTTAAAATTTATTTATTTTTGATAGTTTTCGTAAGAGTTCATTTGAATGTTTATCAAACAACTGAAACGATTGTCAAGGTGAGGTTCTCAAACATTGAGAAGTAGAGTTTTTCATTTCTTTTTTTTCAATTCAACTTATATTTATCATTGTTACTAGTCCAGTATATTTATCTTTATGTTCAGACGTTGTTGCGAAACGGAATATTATTGGGATGTATGTTTATAATGTTTACATCAGTTTAATATATTCACTATTTCACAACACTAAATGTAATTTTAATAAGTATTCTTATCCAAGGAAGAAAAGAGGTGTTGCAGAACTTAAGTTCTAAAACCATTGTAAAGAAAAAGCCAGTAATTTATGTTGAATAAATATGGGATTTTCCTTAGAAAAAGACGGAAAAAGCTGTTTCTGAATGTCATGTTGAGCAGCATATTGGGTTGAATATGATATTATTATTAAATATAATACCATGTTATATATTAAATACAGCAGGCTACACCAAGTAGTAAATGGCTGATTAATATGTAAAACTGTATGCATTGCTGATGTTTCGAACACATTGCTGATGGTTCTACTAATGTTATCGTTTCTAAATCAGTGTCTAATATGAGCTGTTTAACAATATTTTAGGTATATATTGTGGTGATATAGAAATAACATTATTTTTTTTAATGGAACTTTTCATGGTTTTTTCGATTAAATTTAAGTGGATAAGATTTTGTTTCATTTTTCTATTTATTATGCACTCAGTACTTACAACATTCAAGCATTTATCACGTTTTATATACAGCGTGTTTGGGAACTATTAAGCGAAGCTTTGGGATTTAGCTCTGTACATAAAAACAAAAAATGCCATATACCAGAATGGTCTATCTCGCTTTGTTAACCATAAGTCCGTGTGTTTGTGATTTGTATAATTAAATTAGTATATTATAAACCACAAGTGCCAAAGATTTCAAAATTTTCATACTTAGTAAATCTGATAACAACTAAATGTTCAATGATTTTGTATATTTTTTCAGCTGTTTATAAATAGCCTACCCTTTAAAAATTAAAAATCGACAAAGAAAAAATATTTCTTATCCTAATCCTAAGCTATTTCAAATGGGTTGAACAAAATATATCGAAAATCATTACAAATTTAGGACCTATTAGCCTTACTAACTATGAACGATTTGAAATCTGCGGCTTTTATAGTTCCTGAGTTACTATTTTTTCTAACCAAGCGAGATAGACCATTCTGTTATATGACATTTTTGTTAGCTTTCATGTCCATAATTAAATCCAAAAATTAGCTAAAGAGTTCCTAAATGCCCTGTATATAACGGTTTTCAAGAAATGTGACATTAAATATTTTAAAAGCCTGTCATTTTGAAATGAACTTAGTTACTGCGATGAGATTTTTTTCTCTTGTATTAATATAAGTATTTTAACTAAATGTTAAGTTTCTATCTTAAATATTTCTCGAGTTATACAGTTGTAGAAAACACAGAGCCAAGCAGATTGAATTTATATTTTGAAATATTTTTGTCTTGCCTTGAGGTACAATTTTTAAAGAAATGGTTCTGAGTTCCGGAACTCCATGTATGTATATCCCTAACAACGATGTGGTAATGGAAAATACGTCGTTTTATGTTTAGGAATCAAGGCACTTGAGAGGTTGCCTCCTGAATTTAGATTGATACAAATCAGTCGGAGTCTTGATGGCGTTGTTTGCGATTTCTAAGATTAATATTCAAAATATTCTGTTTTAGTAAGGAAGAGTTGGTAAGAAATAAAATTAATTTGAGTAAATAATTACAAAAACTGATTATTAAACATTTGAATAGAAATGGCTAGAAATTACACAAACAAAAACACACAAAAAATTTATGTACAGAATTTAATAAAACTTTTCATGGATTACACGAGAAATAAAATAATATCATACTTTCGAAATTAAATGAGAAAGCCTTACAGTACCAACCTCAAGTAAGAAACCCTATTTAACACTTAAAAAAACGGTCACCCATCCAAGGAAAATGCTTCGATGTTGTTGAATGAAGCAATACTGGGATGGTATGTATTAACATAGCACCAAAAACACAAACCAGAAGACCAAAGTGACACCATACACCATGATTCTGTAGAGTACCATACAACCCAATCACGCTGAAACACTAGGAGCTGATCTACTAACTTGGGTCGATTAGTCAGTTAGTTTTCGGTTAATTCCAATCTCACCAATATCTTAATTAACTTCATTGGGAGTGTGTTTATGCGAATTTTCAGGTCGTAAATATGACTAATATTTTATTACAAAAGGGGGCTGTTAAAAGGTATAATTAACAAAACTTAAATAAGTCTGAGGAATAGTTCACAGTTGGTGTTCCATTAATCCATTACATTCTACTTGGTTAGTGATGCGTGAACTTCTACGGCCAACTCAATTATCCTAAATTACTTCAATAAGCCATTTGTGGCTGCCCAAGGATGGGACTGTAAGCTTACAACTCCCTTTGTAATGAAATGGCCAATTTACTCCAATCATTTTACATTTTAAGGAAGGTTTTCCTTATTTGTAATGTTAATCCGTAAGCACGTACATTTTAGTGAATCGTTACTTTATTATTTTGAAGTATACTGTTTATGTTGGTTAAGCTATATAAACGAATAAAAAAATGTAAATTTTTTTATGGGGTTGAAAATTTTTTTCAATATCTAAATTGGAAAATGAATGGTAAATTTCCACCCTGTAAAGAACTTAAGTATAACATTATTCACTGAATTACTCTGTTATTGTTTATTTTTACTTATATTTTACTACTCGAAGATACATAAACATTAGTCATTTTAAATGAAATAATCTTCCATTTAAATTCAAAATAAAACTATTTAAATGAAAATAACATTTTTATATTATAGAAAAATTAAGAAAATATAATTTTTAAAATGACATTGAATGAAACATATGTTTGATAAAAAAAACACCTGTACTTATAAAATATTTTCTTTTAATGTTATGGTTTCTTTTAATTTATTATCCATAGTATGTCAGGTTTCAAAAATATCTGAGATTTATTTAAAAGTTGAACAAAATATCCCCTATTCTGTTTCTGGTATTGTTCTCCAAAAACACCAAGTGTAACACGAATGTGTGGTTTGTTCCACCTGTATTATTACTTCTCTAACTGATGTGAAATATGACTGTTGAGGGATTATAATGGCTGACGCTTTGAATGAAAGTGGGCTTTTGAAAAAGTTGGTTGTCCAAACAAAAATAACGTATGAAATGTTTACACAAAACCCCCAATTTTTAAACGTATCTATATATGAATAAACCAAAGCTCCTTATGTTTGTGTACACAAAATTAGAAAAGTAGGAAATGAGTTCACTTCAAAAGTTTACACAACTTTGCATGTATACACATAATTGTTTTACATAGGACAAAACCTCCTATTGTTAAAAGGAAAAGGGCATTTCAAGCATTTCCTGACCTACGTACATTTCGTAAATGAAAATAAATGCCAGTGCCTATAAAGTGCTATTGTGATCACCTGGTTTATGTTCATGTTAAATCCAAGTCATATCACGTAAGTTTATTTCTGAAACTATATGGTTGTTTATTTATGAACTATAAGCTATTTTATTTCAAATTAAATCGAGTAAACATCCAACTTTTATTTTTATAACATCAAAAGTTAAAATTATACTAATATTAGACTATGCCACAGCAAAGTGTGGTCGTATTTTGCTAGTATATAATTTTTTATTTGCGTAGTATGCCTGTAACAATACCCGAAATGAGGTTTTTACTGTTTTTGTAAAAGTTAACAACATATGGTATACAAGCATTTTAAATAACACTTTTATAATTTAAAGATAGTACTCATACAGGGTACAGATATACGCAATTTGTTTTATCTTACAAGTGAACCATTATTTATTTATTTAGGTATTGAGATATAATTTAACCATTACATGGAGATCATATTTTATATTATTTTTGTATTGGTAGTAATGTGTCATCAATATTACATTTACCACATTCATAAAAATAATTCCCATAAATGTTTATATTAATTTGTAAATAGTTATTAAAACATAATGTCGAGCTTAATCTTTATTTTTGAGTATTATACGTTGTCCATATGGGCTTGTAAACTTTGATGAACATCTTTAAATGTGAATTATTTTTAATGAATAAATCATTTTTTTTTTTTTATCTACCAAGCCATTAAATAAAGTTAACACTATCAGCTGATTTGACATGGGATTGACAATGCGCTCTACAGCTGATTGCGATTCCTTCATTATCTAAATTAGTTAGTTAAGTGTAGTTTAACAAAAAGTGTAATTATAGAAAGTGTAATTATATTATATACATATAAAATAAAAATGTCTATTCTTTTCGTTAAAATGTTATAAATTCAGTTAGTATATGTATTTTTCTTTAGGCGAATGACACTTTGTTGATGCTATTGATACTTTTCAGGCCACAGGAAATGGACTCTATCAATTTTTAACGTTCATTTCACAACGAAATTTCAGTGATATCAAATCTGTTACGTATAGGGTAATTACATTTTTATGACATTTTCTCTGCCCTGTAATAACGTTAACAATGTCTATGTTTTTCTTTTCATATTTTTACAAAATTTCACAGTAATATTTATTTTTTTAAACACGTATATTATTACATTACTTATTTCTGTATTTTATAAAATTCTTTTTTCCTTAGTCATTGGGATTATTGTTCAGTCCATATAGTTCCTAATTTTAACACCTTTATAGGATATTCAATGGATGGTTTTGATTTCATGATATGTGATTTTATATTCATCGCAGCTATTTATGGGTACAAGATTAAAGATATTAATTTTTCATAGAACAAGTCAAAATCCAATTCTTCAGCCCACCAATAGTCTGTAGTGTAGACTAGTATCTAAGCGCTATTTGTTGATATGCGTATTTATATTTAGTTTTTCTAATTTAAGTTTTGATTCATCTATAAATGTTATCCCACAGTGTTCATGCCTTCTATATACTGTATAGCAAACAAATTGATCTGACAGTTGAATACCACACAAGTAAGCATCATTGTATCAGATGTTGCAAAATATATTGGAATTGTTTCAACAACATTAATATTATCACTATATAGTAGGTTATTTACCTTTGTGATCCGTCAAGTAATCCAACATTTGTAGCTATGCTACGTGCGTTTCAACCTGCCATCCTGCAGTTCATCATCAGGCTGAACGTGAGACTAAAATAAAACTACATTTTTCATTGGTGAACACTTATCGCCGTGAAGGTCGTCAAAGTTAAAAATGAATAAATAAAACACAAATTAAAAACGAATAAATAAAACACAAAACATGAAGACACGAACTCAAACATCGGACATACACTGTCTGTCCTTGGCCAAGGTAGTACCAGTCGTACCGACACGCACAGAAGTTGGAGCGGTACTCTCCATGAGACATGAGACATTAATATGCCTACTGTTGTATTTAAAAGTCCTCTCACACTTTGGTTGGCGGGGGGGGGGCACCATACACGTACAGTGGTATTGCCCACCCACCCACTCTTAGACGTACAGTGGTATTGGCCAACCAGCCAACCCATACACGTACAGTAATATTGATAATTTTTCTGGTGTTAAATTGCCAACCGTATATCTTCTCTGAAGAAATCAATAATTTTCATTTACTTTTCATATAGTTTGTGTTTTTTAAATTTTGAATAAACAAATAACATTACATTGAAACTATAGCCTAATGATTACAAGTTACTAAATAAAAATATTACAGTTTGAAAGATAATTACTGACAAGGTCGTCCTGGCATACAATCGATACCAGTCCATCACGAAAATTTTACCACCTCACACTCACAATCACAGTAAACAGTGGGGTTATCAAAGGGTAGATTCAAGTGTTTTGTGGAGAGGTCCCTCTTTTTTGTTATTTTTGCCAATATACCTTCAGCATCAACGACGCAACGATGATTGAAATTATTATAATGGGTCACAATATGTATAATGAACACTGTATTATCATTAAAATTCCAATCTAATGTACCGTAAGTATTTAATGTTTTTTTTATTTCTCATTGTTAAGAAATAACGTTTAAATTTTTAAATATATAACTACCCGAAAATATTAAAATGTTAATTTTTTTACGAAAACAAATTATTATCCTCTTTATTTGTATCAAATTACACTTTAGGCGTTGCGATGCGATCTAAAAATACACAGCCGAATAATTGAAATAGAAAGCCGCGTTTCATTAGGTGAAATGGCCCCCTTAGTCTGTGGTCGATCTCTAAGTAAGGAGGGACTCTTGATCTCAACTGAGAAGTCCCATTATGCACAAGTACCTCACCAAGTCATTGAGAATCGACTTGGAAAGGGCTTAACCATTTACCCATCCCTTGGTCATTAAGGTTGATTGGTCAATATTGGCCAACGCGATTCATGTTTTATCTCTTTACAAGGTACAGTCTGAAAAATAATTTACACATTGCACATCAATATTATGCTTAAATTTTATTTATTGCACTTAAAAAGTAACACTAGTAAGAAAATAATACAAAACCTAAAATACCTCATTAATATGGTTAATTCAACGAATTTCTTTTTTTAATAAGATCGTATTTAACTAAAAAGTGTATAAAAGTTGTATTTGAGTAAATTACTTTCTATCAGTTTATATGTGAACATTATTAGTATTGCCACCACGGTTAAATTGTTGAAAGGAAAATCATTTAATGGTTATGTTTATATTGATCATAAAGTGAATGATTAAAAATATACTAAGACCTAATTAATGGACCATTGATTGTTTTCCTTATATCATTTTAGCTAAGTGGGTTTCACAAGTGATACCTAAAGTAGGCCTATTTTTAATAACAGTTAAAAAAAATACCACGTCAGTATACAAATTATGTTATTGGTTAAATACTACACAATGAAAATAAACAACGTATATAAACAATGTATCAATTATCAATGTTTAAGCAGAAAAACACTCTACTTTAAAAACATAATCTTTCACATTCACCATATTATTATTTACTTAATAGACGACAGGCATTGCCTCACTACGGGGAGGTTCTCCACGCTTGCTTGTCCTCTCCTTGGTTCTCTCTGAACCATCGCATTTTTATAAAAGCTCGGCCTGCTGTGACTCACCTGAATAATAATTTATATTCTATAAAAACTTATAAGTCTACTTTAGAGTGTTGAAAAGTTCTAGAATCATGTCAGAGTTTGTATATATGACCTTAGGCATTTTACAATGAAAATAAAACAATTCCAAGCTTCTGTGTATTGTTTATGTATTTTTTGCAGTTTTTAAAATTATGTTATATAGTTAAATTAACACCGATGCTGCTGGTTATAGATAAAATGATACGTGGGGGCTGTTTATACTCCTTAGGAAATACATTTCGATGGATAATCTCTTAGTGAATCGTTATGGAATAGAAGCTAACTCCCCTTTAAATATCATGAAAAACTGTTCGGTGGATCCGGTTTTTTTCGTTATGAGTGAGTATATCGTTTTTTGATTATATGTATTAAGATACATACATGTACAATTATAATACCAGTACATATGTTTATGGGCAGAACATGTGTTTGGGAAGTACTAGCATAGATCTACATCCTAGATTTTCTGGTTAAGACATCCTTTCCTGACACCGTTCTGAGAAGTTAGAGTCACTCAGCTCATTATATTGTCAATGTGACAAGAACAGCACAACAGGTGTCATGTATTCCAAATCCTTGAAAGCTGTAACTTAATGTCTCCACATACAAAGTTTCTAACACACTACTCTCTTTTTGTACTTATTTAAGCAGCTACTTTTATTAATATAGTTTTAAAAACGGCCAGAAGGTTCCCAGTTATGTTTTACAGTATATTCTATAAAATTCTTTTGCTTATATACTTATAGTATTGGCAAGTAAAATGAAATAAGTTTTTATATCAACAATTTCAATATCCAATATATATATATATATATATATATATATATATATATATATATATATATATATATACATATTTAATTAGAAACAATGTTTTAGATTTGTTTGATAATTGATTTTTTGTGACCTTACAATTTTTAATGCTCTTTTATCCCTTACAATGAGTACTAAAATCGTTGATCAATAAACTTATAATGAACAACCGTTCACAGTTGAAGCAGCCAACAAGTATTTCTCGATCTGTATTTTAATTATTGTAAATTCTCGTTTGTATTTTAAGTAGATCAATATTTTAAGCTGTTATTAATTATACATTTTGATTACATTTGGGAGACAATAAGAACCTCTTAATAGACTTTTTATTGCTTATTTGCCTTAAACTTTAAAACTGTGAGTATGTAAACGTAACTTGGTTGAGTAAATATTTCGTATTAAGGTGTATGTGACATATTGTAAATAAAAACATGTAGTGGCTGAGGGTGGCCTTTGTTACTGAGTTAGTACAATATTTAATAATCAATATCTAATAACAAGCCAAGCCAGGAATAAATTTACAGCTGGAATTTGAACCACGAAGTAATTTGTAAACTGAAAGTTTGAAGTTATTTGCCAAGAAAAATTTAAAAATCCAAGCTACCACAGAAAACCTCTCTAGTAAAAACAATGACAACCAGGAAAATGCTATAGTGGTGGTATAAATTATCCAGCATATATAACAATCTTAAATAATTTTTAAAAACATCTAAGCTAATTTCAATTACTTAACAAAAAAGGTTAAAAAAATATTTATTTTATACTATATCATGTATTGTATAACGATATTCATCATCTGGCTATTGTTATGAAAATTCTTCAAATCGAAATTTAATGTAAACAGTTTTTTTACTTAAACTCTTGATAATTTTTAAGTTCCACTGTTAATTTATTATTATTTGGTTACAGTTTACTTTTAGCCAAATATTATACGAATCTAGCTACTTTACGATACGTTAATGAAATAGTTCATTGACTATTAAAGAAAGATTTGTTGTTAGTATGTTTGGTATTTTAGTAGAAGAGTATTGAATAACAATGTTCTCTAATAATAATATAAAAAAATTATGAATGTATAGCAAACTTTATTGTTATAATTAGCTATTGTTCATATTGTCATAGAGATCTCACATAAATGTAGAGAGTTAACAGGTTTACGTAATACTTATGAAATTGATACTATCTGGAAAAAACAGTTTACCAAGTAAATTTATATAACATACAACCAACACTAACACTTATATAGTGACAAGAATCTTCAAGAAGTAATCAGAAGGGATTTGCCAGTAATCCGGGACTTACCGTTCCCTCGTCGTAGTTTCTGTTTAAATGCACAGAAAGAGGGTGCAATATGATAATTATCTTCTTCTTAAATTATCTCTATAAATACATTTTTGCAATATAATATACTATTATGTTTTTTTGTGTAATACAATATTGTTTAAAAGTTAAATTTAAATATTCAGATTGGTTCGGAATCAAATCTCTAAAATATACACTATGTATTTTTTCAAAGTAAAATTGTTGAAGATTTCATCCCTGATATTATTTTAACAAAAAAGTAACGAAATCTGATTATGGATTATTTTCTCCAAAGTTACTTTTCCAATAATGGTTATCAGTTGACTTGTAAAATTTCATCACCTGCACAATATTTGTGTGTGTGTACAAGTTGGGCCATAAATCATTTTAATTGGATTTAAAGACTGGCATATCCTTTAATAAGACAAAAATATGTTAAAATAATCTTATTTTATAAGGCTGAGTTTGGATTAACAAGCCCACTCTAACACTTAATCTGAGAACCAATGGCTGGAGGCTGACTTCCGAACCACCACCGTAACCGTGCAGGAGGGCTCACTAGTCACCCGTCCAAGGAACAGCCACGCTCCGACGCCCGTTATAATTCGATAATGTCCTAACCATCCAGTCATGGCCACTGGTATCAACATAGTTACATTTATACCGTAGTAGTTTTTATTGTTTGGAAAATATATGAATGAAACAATACTTGGAAAACAATGGTTGCATTTATTTATTACAACATTAAAACAGTTTTTCCAAACAGATTTTAACTGTTTCAAGTATATTCGAAAACGTTAAAAATACCGTAGGAATAAAAGAGTGTAAGGTATAGAAATATTGAAAATTTTATGGAATACTAACCAGATATTGTATAGGAATGTATTATGATAGTTCTGACAATGTGTAAACATATATTTGTAAACCTACTAATCTACGGACTGCAATAAATATCAACTAATAATCTGTTAAGTTATTGTCAATGGAAGAGCCAGTGTCCGAGTGGTCTGGGGCATCAGAACGTTGTACCTGAGTTAGAGATTGCGTGCATTCAAATCTTGGCTGGAATTTTGGTTTTTATCAGTAATATTAACCTCGTATTGTACTGGGTTTCCCCTCTTACTCTGTCTGATACGTTCCCACACAGATCCATAGTATATGAGAATTGGTAAAGTAAGGTTAAATTTAAAATGGTTAAGGTTAATAAACAGAAAAATATGAGATTTTAATAATATTTAAATTTCCATATTTATATACTATCGTACACACGAGTTATCTAAGTCTTTAGAATATGCTTCAGCTTATTTCAATCAAATATACCTGTTTAAGTAGAACACAGTATTTACTAACAGTTGTATAAAGCTGTGTCGGCACACATCAAAGCCACCTGAATACTCTGTGACAGCTCTAACCCAATTAGTGGCTTTAGCACTGAGTAAAGGGGGAATGGACTAGCCATTCATTGGCTTGAATTGTGAATATCTTCATACATAACTAAGTGGAAGTGGTTATGTTTTTGACGAAATGCTTTTGACACTCTATACACATGGCTAGTGTCTCTTTTACAAAGATTATACTTTATAAATAATACATTTGGTACGGGTTTTTATTAATTAACTTACATAAGTTGACATAAGCAATCTTAGTGGCATTTGAATGAAGCTCTGACGTTCGATGTTACTAGGAGTACTGTGTATTACGTACGACACACAGTTCAAGTACTTACTCATTTAAGTTTACTCTCACATGTTATAAAGTAGTTCTCAATATCAAAATAGTAGGTTCTAATTAGCTTAAAATTGGCAAAAATGTAAAATGTTAGGGCGTTGGTGTGGTTCCGAATTTCTTCCGGCTCTAGCGTGTGTAATGGTTCTTAATAGCTATGGCATTTGCTCTAAGAGTGCTCTGAAGTCGAGTCGGTTCATTCTGTAAAAGAATTATTACAACGGGTTAGTTTCATGTGTGAATGTAGAGCATCTCTTTGCTACCTTTAATGAAAACCCCAACAATTACAAATATATTTCATTTTAAAATTTATAAAACTGTAAGCTAAGTAGCATTAGGAAGAATCTTAGACATGGAATAAAATCAGGCAATTCCGATTCAGTCGTACTAAATTGAATATGTTTTATAAAATATTAATAGTAAGAATCTTCTTTTGTTTTCTTATTTACAATTTAATTGGTGCCACGAAAGATGGACTAGAAGTGATGGAAGTTGGAGGCTGCAATGTCAGTGATTAGGAAGTCAGGCGTCTACGGAGTTTTATATGAGAGAAACTGCAATACTGTTGTATTATATCGCAAATAGTATATTAATAATTTACATAAACTCACACATATAAAAACATCAATTCACACCATATTAGTTTTAAAGCACATGCTTGAAATATTACCTGATATTTACGTGTTGTAAAACCTCTCTAAATTGTTTAACGTGGTTCAAATTCCACGTAAAACTCTAGGCCCCTTAGCTGTCTTCTGAGATATTAATAAATGGCTCTTTCTATGGAAAGTTAACCTCATTTAGAGACTGACACATCTCGTCCATCTACTCTCATCACACTCATTCGCCTCACATATTCACTTAAATATCTACGATTGGTGTCTTAATAATGAATAATGAATAACTTTTAACTTTTAAGACTCCATATATGTGAACAAAGTTAAAATTGTCAACGATAAAATAAATCTACCTTTTTCAAATTTATACTTTAGATTGCCTACATTTAAATCGTCAAATAACGAAGAATGTATAAAAACAATAAAAGTACAACATTTTATTGAACTGTTGCCAGAAAAAAGTACACAAGTACATAAAATAACAGATACACGCACAACCACGTTCCAACCATAACAACTCTGATATACAGTGGTCACATGTTGAGACCTTATTGGAACTGGCAACTGTAATTCAGTATCACGAACTCAATATGTAAGTTTTGTTTTTTGTTTTTATTTTTTATATTAGCATCTAAAAGATAGTATGTGTGTGTGTGCTTTTTTATTGGTGGTTTGAACATATATTCATTTATCAAATTTATATTAAGAAATTACCATTTCAAACAACATCCTGATCTTAGGATTTTTCACGATTTGTAAATAGTATTGCAATATTATTCTGAAGTAAAGGTAAATGTACGTTAAATAGATTTTATACAAAAAAATATATCTAGTTAAGTATGATTTAGTAAATAGTTTCATTGAAGAGTATAAATAATGTCTAAATATGAATCCGTGTATAGAATGTGTGTCAAGAACGTTGAATAATTAATTCAATACTGAACAAAAATAAAGTTCTGCTATTCTTGAACAATATTTCGAACATTCTAGCATATGAATTTCGATTAAAATCAATATATTAGCTGGAGTGTTGAACAATTAAAATGTAATAAAAGGACAATAAAGTGTATTTTCATTTAATAAACTCGAATAAACGGGCTGTATTATCCAACGTGATTTTGTACAATACATTATGCTGTAGATAACAACACAGCTTGTCTAGACAGCATTGTGATCAATAATGCACCGGGCTCCCTTACTCCCCGGACAGGGGTGAGTTTCTCTCAATAGTGCTTATCCATGCTAGGGGTGTGAATTGCGTATACATGAAGAAGTATGAAGTTGTATAAGGGTGACGTGGTCATGTTGTGTAATCTTCACATAGTGTCTTGTTCAAGTTGTACTGTATTAAAAAAGACAATAATAACATATTTTGAGCTAAACAAAACAAACTTTACACTATTTGCAATAAAAAATATAGTTTGATGAGTTTAAATTTGTGTGGATTATCTAAAATGTCTGGAAATAGTGTAAACTTGGACTTACATAGAAGTTGGCTTTCTTAGTTTTAGATATTACTACAGTTTGAGGACACTAAAGTGGTTAAATATTATTCAAATTGTTCAGCGTTTTATTTGTTTATTTCATATATTGTTTTATGATACACTTGTCTAATCAAAATGTCTCATATTAATTTTAAAATGTATCATTGTAAAGGATAAAATTGTATTAAAGTAAAGGATAAAACTTTGGCAAACTTTTTTGGAGACTTTTTTGTGTAAATTAATGTTTTAAGAAAGTATGTAACTTTGTTTTCCAATGTCATGAACTTTAATATATATACATTTTATTAAAATATTTAATGACACTTGCGTGGTGTGACAGTAATTTCGTTGTTATAAACTCCATAATTATAATAATAAAATACATTCTTTAATTCCAAAAAAATTTATTTCAAAATAAGCTTTATTTGACAATGACGGATAATCACTTATGTTAGAATATTGAGAATATGTTAGAAAACTTATCAAAGATATACGAGGTATGGAAAGGTTTATTTCTAGTTCTACCTCTTATTGTAATTTCTTAAGATTTAGATAATCATGGAAAAGTTAAGAAGTGTATAAATGTTTTATTCTTAATGTTTTTTTTATCTATTGAATGTTTATATCTCATAAATTAAATTAGTATAATCATCAGTTGTACAACTAACTCATCTCATGTTTGTTTATAGTCAGTGTTCGTACGTTAAATACTATATCATTCTAGTTTATTTATTATTTCATACAGGAATATATTTAATGATTTTTAGTACAATATTTCTAAATTAGGTTTATTTTTGTGTCTAAATTTAATAAAACTATACACCAATGAGATTATAATCATTGATGAAGCCTCTAGTTTACTCCACTGCTGAATAATGGGTGATGTGAATAAAGTTGAGTGCCCACTTTCTTTATAAATTAAGTCAGGTCCCAAATTCAGTTGAATAAAGTATTTTTTTTTTTTTTTTTTTTTAACGCGAGTGTCTACTCATGAAGTCGGACCTTGAGTAGGCATTCGCCCTAGACTAGAGGAGGGGCATATTGAGACAGCTCTCAACATAAATCACATGTTTTGGATTCCGCCATTTTTGTTTGCAGTGTTTGTTGTCGTATGATTCGATTAGTTTACTACGTTTTGTTTATGTGCCGAACGTTAACTGATTTTTTTTTCAACTTAATTTATTTATTTACTAAAAATTTTATAATATGCGGTCCCAACAAGCCAACATGACTTGTAGTTCGTTGTCTGCCAATACTATATACTGCACACAAATATTATATAGTATTACAATAAGAAATAAAATAAATGTTGTATATTTAAAAAAAGAAAAACATTTTACTTTTTTTAATGAAAATAAAACCAAATAGCACTCTGTGGCAGCGGTGTACAATAACTGATACTATACAATTAAAACAACTAAGTGGTGAAAACAAAACTATACTTGAAACAACATAAATAAAATACAAAACAAACAATAATAATTATCTAAAAATTTAAGTAAAAAAATTAATGTAACGAACAAATTATAATACAGTACCAATATACAGTACATATATATATATATATATATATATATATATATATATATATATATATATATATATATATATATATATATACATATACATATATATATATATATATATATATATATATATATATATGTGTAAATACAGTATACATATATACACGTACATACACATATACTCACACAATAAACAAAAAATTTTTTTAAAAAATTTGAAATCCAATAGTCTGTTACTTTTAAGATGTAGCAGAGCGCGGGCATTTAAATCTATTTAAGCCTTTTAAACGACTGATAACCATCGGCCAGATAACCTAGTGACCCAGATTTCCGCATTCCAAGCAAGGTCGTGGCCTTCCTCTCCCCCTGCCCGGCGCCTGTCTAAGTCAACAATGTATAGCGGATAGAGTATCGGTTAGTTTGCAGGCGCTTAGCTTTTCTCTTTATTGTTACGAAACACTTTATGTAGACAATTCATACCACTATGCAATTTAATGCACGTATCAAATGAGTTGGACTGACAACTTTCTTGAGTATTAATTTTATTACAAAGTTTGTTTTATGAGATGTTATTAGTATTTAATTAATAAATATGCAAACAATGCAACAATAAATATACTGATGAAATAGTATTGAGTAAAATACCATACCAGTTATTCATTAGTAACACGCTGATCTTCAAGATATGGCCGAATGTGAGAGGTGAATGAGTGTGATGAGCGTAGATGAACAACATACACTCGTAGGACATAGCAAAAAGAAAAATGTTACAACTTTCTTATAAAGAAAAAAATTAATACTATTTCCTAGCCTAATTTATTAATACCAACATACTAAAGAAAACCTTTGTTAAAAAAATATATATATCACTGGCAGCAGATATGCAATAGAATACCAAAAGAGATGTTATACTATTTTTCGAAATTGGTAATCAATCAGTCTCATTAAATTTATTTGGTGTGGCATAAATCAACGAATTCTTATCATATGTAATACTGAACCATAGAATTTCATACAATTAGACTTGTAAATGTAAATTTTATTTTAGGAACCTTTAACTTATTTATTTATTGAACTTACATTCTATTTCGACATTGAAGATAAAATTAATTTTGAATCATCTGAGAATCATTTGTACAATTCTATAGACTGTCTAATTATTATTGAAAGGTCAAATGTACAATATATTTTTTTCCTTTTCGAATCACTTCTCAGGGAGTTCAAAAATATCCTCTTCCGAGTCTTCCTATTTTGCAAGATATCTCACAACATGCAGGATGATTTAAATCTAGAAAACCATCTCTTATACCAGCTCTCCAGTTAATCTCAAATTAACTTTCATAAAGGACTATGTTGAGCAATTTATGCACGGGTGTGGGAAGATGTAACTACTAGAAACATTATTGGAGAGAGGCAAATGATCAGTTATGTGATTACGGAATTGAAGTTTAAACTGTGGATTATATAATTAATAATTTATCATTGCGTTCTTAAAGAACCTGTATTTAGATATTTGACGGGAGATCAATATCCATAGACCAAGTACCTTGTATTGTAGACTTTTTTTATTTAAATATCGTTTTTGTTGTTCTATTTTTAACTATTTATTTGTTTGATAGCTGGGAAATCAATACGACATTTATAAATTAATATTGTAAAAATATTTAAAAAATGTTTATATAATTGTTCAAAATTTTTATTACAGTATAAAGGCAAAACACAATGTGTATTGTTCTATACAATTACAAAATATATGTACACAGATAGGCATCACATCTCCAGAGGCAATCCTGTGACAAAGCTAATATCAGGGAAACGGTGACTGGCAGAGTTTAATACAGGCACACTAATTGAAATTCCTTGCAAGAAACTTGTTTACTTATAAGACTGAAACAAGTATTGCCTATTTATCTACAGGATCGTTACATTGTACACTATGTATAATTTTTTCATTACTTATTTTGTTATAAAGTACTTTTATAGAAATCTATATAAATTTATTTTATAATTTTTTCGTTTTAATCTTGTCATTTAGGATTATTTAGTTTCTTATTTTAATCACATCTTCACTGTCTACTTATAAGAAAAAAATGGGTCAGTTAAAATTAAATATAAATTTCTTGTATTACAATAAATATTTATATTGCATATCAATAATACAAATATCTGTTGATTTACAACCATAGTCAATCAAAAGCAGTCGCAGTCACATAAATCGAGAAAATATCTTAAGCACTGTTATAGTGTCTCACGAAACATCACAGTTTATACCCAGACATTTCAGATCCTCAAGAGTCATCTTAATGTTCCATGAGCTGTTACAAGGCCTTTCAATAAGTTATAGTGACTCACGCGTTATCACTGTGCCTACACAGACATAACAGGGCCTCTCGAGTCATCATAGTGCTTCGTGATCCGTAAGAAGTCTTCACAAGGAGGTATAGTGTCTCACGAGTCTCACAGTGCTTCATGTTCTCATTGTCATCACAAGGCTTACTAAACACAAAAGAGCCTCGCGAGTCATCATAGTGCTTCAGTAATCGTTACAGAATCTTACAAGTAGTTATTGTGGGTCAAAAGTTATCACTTAGTCTATCTAGACATATAAGAGCCTCGGATTCGTCATGGTGCCGCGCGAGCTTTTACCAAGTCTCTCGTACAGTTATAATGTCTCACGAATCATCACAGAGCCTTTAAATCCATGTCAAAGCATCAAGAGTCATCACAGAGCTTTATAAACCATTGAAAAGCTATCATGAGCAGTTAAAGCGTCTCGCAAGATATCACTGTGCCTGCTAACCCATAACAGGCACTCACGAGTCATCACTGTGCCTGCTAACTCATAACAAGCACTCACGAGTCATCACTGTGCCTGCTAACCAATAACAGGCACTCACGAGTCATCACTGTGCCTGCTAATCCATAACAGTCACTCACAAGTCACCACTGTGCCTGCTAACCCATAACAGGCACTCACAAGTCATCACTGTGCCTGCTAACCCATAACAGGCACTCACGAGTCTACGCAGTGCATCATGAGCTGTTACAGACCCTTAAGAAGAAGAACTGTGCCTTGATTGATAAGCCATCACATTGTCTCACTAACTGTTACAGTGCTTCACGAACTTTACAGTACATTACAAGCTATCAAAATGCGTCACGCAATATTATAGTACATTAAATTTTCAATTAAAAATTATTGCTTATATTTTCTACAGTCTAAGCACGTATACAGTCAAGAAATGATTGAAAATATTACATTGTATATAAGTATATTTAAATTCCCTAAATATACACTCCAACTATGTGTATGACGTCAGCATGTATTAAGCATAACTGCCACCCGGTACGCTGCTGTGGAATGTGTGTCCAGCACTTATAATACTGTCTCACAATTTATCGTTACCAGCGGCAGTCCAACCAATGTGTATGACATAAACATGTAGTTATCATAACCACCACCCGGCGTGCTGCTTTGGGATGTGTGTCGTCCAGCAATTACATTGTCTCACTATTTATTGCTACCAGTGGCAGTCCAACCAATGTGTATAGCGTAAACATGTAGTAATCATATCAGCCACCCGAAGCGCTACTGTGGGCTGTGGGCCCAGCAATTACATTATCTCACTATTTATTGTTACCAGCGTCAATCTGACCAATTTACATGGTTCCATATCAATGACAAATATAAGAGTTCTGTACAAATAATAGTAGAAGTATAGTGTAGTATTATGTAGTACTTTTTTGACAAATATAACTTATTTTAAAATACAAGTTATAGTCATTCTGACGAAGTATGTATATGAAGTAAAGTTGGAATTATTAAATGGATGGAATTGTGTATCAACGGAACTTAATTGGTAATATTATTCATAAAGCTTATAGGATATATACCTTTTACGTCATTGTTTTGCAGCCATTTAACAAGTAATTTACAAAATTATCATATTTACAAAATGTAAGTATTTTGTTTTTAATATAAGTAAACCAAAATGTAATATTCTGAATGGATTTGTATATATTTTAATTTAAATTTTTGTTATAAGGCTAGTTGAAAAATAATAGCAGTAGTTAAATGTTAATTACTAAACGGTTATACTGAACTTTTGTGGTTAAGTTGCAATTTTAAATCCAATGCAATGCAATGTAAATGTAATTGTAAAAACGTCAGTATTGTAAATCCTTTAAAGTTACTATTTAATGTAACATCCTTTTTGTGTTATTAAATTACCTAAATATAGGAATAAAAATACCTTATTCAGGACAACTAAAGTAAATCCAAGCTATTTTTAATTGTTCTCACTATTCAAATATGTATGATGTGGATTATTTTATATAAATAGTTACATATTTGTTAATAAATTTTCACAAAATCACCAATAAATAAAACTTTTTTCGAGGCCTTTCGCCAGCAAAGCTGGCATCATCAGGCAACACAAATTTTTGTTGCCTGATGATGCCAGCTTTGCTGGCGAAAGGCCTCGAAAAAAGTTTTATTTATTGGTGATTTTGTGAAAATTTATTAACAAAGAAGAATACCAATATCAACTCAATCTGAAATTTACAAGTTACATATTATGTTACAGTACATTGAATTGGAATCGATTAAAAGTTGATCAGTTTGTATATTAAGAGTTTAGAGTTTGGTTCGTATGACATACTTCATTTTGCATATGTTTATACAAATTCAAATAAGGGTTTAATTCTTCTACAAGTTATCAATTATCAATATATACATGACATAAGAAGCTACAAATATGTGCAAAAACTGCTACATCCTTCCGTAAGAATTTACCATAATTTAATTTATACAATATAACAAATATATTTGCTTATTTAATTATGTTTCTTTTTTAAACACTTATTTTGACTTTTAAAATGTATATTTTTTTTACTGTAATATATTTTTAGATGTGTAAATAATACGATTGTATATTTTTATCACCCCCTTCGTATTAATGAGCTGTAAATAGTATAACTTAGTTTAGTTTTTTTTTGGAAAAATATTGTCATATCTGGTTATTGTTTTGTTGTTTGCATTATTGCATAGTTTAAAATATTGATATACAATATAAAATAGATTATGATCATTTTTTCACTTACAAGCTTTACAATACTTACTATAAGAAGAATCTTTGAACTGGTTTAGTGACACTAAAATAGCTTTTTTTATTATGATTTCTTATTTAGGGAAGTGGCCAATGTTCTCAGATTAAAAAAAAAGTCATATTTAGCGCAATTCAACCAATAAAACATTATATGCAACAGATTTAATTTACCAAGCCTCATGACTCACATTTTCACCCTCCTACAAGCTACTCTCAATATGTCATTATTTTTTTATTACCAATAGCATCTCGAACTGATGTTTAAAACAATATATTTCTAATTAACTATATTACGAGCATGTCAACTTGGAGAATGTGTTTTATATACAATTCAATCTATATAAATAACGATTAAGGAGTGTATTGTTTGATAAAGTCCGATATAACTGTGCAACAGCCGAAATGGGAACGGACGCTCACTGCATTATCGATCTTTCCATTCGGTTGGTCAAACTCGTTAAGTTGAAGTCTTCTCTCGTGCCTGGGCAAGCGTTGATGTTATCAGTTATTGACGCAGCGTAATCGTATATCTGTAACCATTCACCTATTATGTAAATGTTCCTAAATATATGTGCATTGATATACAGAAATTAAATAATATTAAGTAAAAGTACTTTAATTTACTACAAAACAAAACTGTAGGTGATTGATTCTATACTTGACCTCCTAATACCAACACGGTGTCCGCTCAATGTCTGCTATCGGTGTGGGGACTGGGGTGTCCATGTTGTCAGTATCAGGAAGTTGTATTGCAACGAGACTGAGTATAATGCTTGTAAATTATCTTAATATCAGACCAATAATACGTGGTTAAGATCCCGCGTAAAGCTCTAGGTCCTACCTGACAGTAGTGCTATTAAATATGTGGCCCTTTTCTGAGCACTTCTAGCTCAGTTAGTAACCAGACTAAACAGATCATTCATACTTATTTTACACTCATATAATCATTTATATTCGCTTTAAAATAAGCACAAATTTGTGTTGGTATCTGCAATTGGTTTGAAAGTTTCTTGGGGAAATGAGGACATGAGAATTTGTTAAAGTTAGTGAGAAAAGTGCAACTAACAACAATTAAACTAGTGGCGATTTTGACCATGATCGCGATTGCCTGACCAACAATCAGATCTGTTACCGGTTCACTTGGTCACTAGATTTGCGACAGCGCATGCGCGAGGTCCCATGTTGACGAGGCATGACTCAGGACCCAGAAGAATCAAAGTCACTAGACCTAAAACGAGCAGAAATTATTATTCGGTTCCCTTATCGAAGAATTAGGTACAATGAGAAGACAATGTTTTGGGCATCAGCAATGAACGAAACACCCCAAACGGGGTAAAGGGAAAAGAATTTGATTGAAACAGAATTTTGTACAATTTCTTCAAATCACCTCTCCCAGGAACGGACCAATCAAGAGGAAGAAAAGAACTTGGATTGGCTGTTTACCAAAACCGTACAATGCACAATACAATTCCTAGTGTTTCATGTTTACTTTTATAATTTTTCAATTTTTATCTTTTTTTGCGTTTGGTTGTTGAAGTGAGATTTGGTTACTGTGTGGGAATAACTGTCTTGTCGTCGAAGACACATTTTGGTCCTGGTTGGCGACCATCAATGGTGGATGACACTAACATGTAGGTCCCTCAAGGAGCTTGGTGTTCACTGGGGATCTTCGAGGTAGTACGCTAAACTATGTAACCAAAACAATAAACTAACTATAATCAATGCATAATACATGAAAACGTGTATAAAATAGTGGTTCACGAGTAGATCAATACAACTATAAAATAGGCTATATTTAGTAAATAAAAAGTGTTCGGAACTTAATTTAAAACTTTTGTGAGAAATGCAGTGTTTAATTTATGAATTTAAGTTTTAATTGAGTTTAAAGTATAGGTAAAAACTTTTCAACGCAGAGACGGTAAGCTATACTTCACTGCTTCTGTATTAACGAAGAAACTTCTTAAACGTATGTCTAGGATTAAGTTTATTAGAATAGTTTGCAGCTCAGGTGATGTAGGACGATATTTAATTAAATATTACAAACAGTTAACTTGTAGTAAGGTGTGGAATTATATGACGATAAGGACAGTCTTAATGTTATACTATGTGCATAAAAATAAATACTCGAAATAAGTCACTGTATGTATTTTTCTTAATTTTACGTGATTGTTGCACTAACGTATAAATGAACGAATTATGTAGATTAAACATCTCATGACATTGTTGCCTTAAGCATATAAGCACTCTTCTCTAAATACAATAGTTACTAAGCCTTCGTCCGATGTTACTTTAAAGTACAAGTTTACGATTACGATGTTTATGTAGTGGTATAGCTGAGTTATAGTGTTGATATCACCTTGTTGTCACCGGAATATAAAGATTTTAGTTGTATTCTATTTTTATTATTAAAAAATGAATTGGTATTGTTGATGGTATATTTCAAATGTTTCAATAATTTAAACTATGAAAACTCATCTCACTAAAACAACCCGCTACTTTCACATAGGTGTGGGAAGATTCAACTACAGGAATTACGAACGGGAAATAAAAAAATTACCACTAATGTGATTTTGGAGCCGAAAATAAAACTATGAATCACATAGTTAATGATTCCAAGGAAGTAATTGTTACGGAATATTAGCTGTCTCAATTCAAACGAAGATAAGGAGGTGTTAAATGGTTGGAAAACATGGATTTAGCCCTGTGATGGGGGTCAGGTTTTAAAAATGATGTTACGCATTTCTTTGATTTTTGTCTTTTTACTTTAGATTCTATATAATTTTTACTGTCAATTACCATTCCAATTTTTAAATGTTTGATTCCTTCATCTTTTATTTTGGTAGCTAACTCTTAACCCACACGAGATGTACCAAAACAACGTAAATGTAATGGAATATATTGACGGTTTTACTAGATTTATATTTTTATTTGGAAAATTCTATAATGTAAATAAATTCTCTATCATTAATAAATAGATCTGGTGTGTCAACACTAAAGAATATTTTTCATTCTGAGTAAAGTGGCATTAACAAAGTATTGATTTTTTGTAATCAACCATTTTTAATAAAATAAGAAATATTAATTTTTTTATTTTATTACATTTATTAAAATTTAATCAAATTTTAATTTGAATTCATATAGAAACAAGCAGAATTAATATTTTCAATAAAACCAAAATTGGAAAAATGGAGCAGCACTAAAAAATTATTGTTTTAAATTTTTGGAAAAAAAACGTAAATACTATTTTTAAAGACCTTACTTATCCAATTTCATTCCAGAAAGAAAGTTTAAAATACTAAGTTAAGGGGTAGTTACAAGGTTTAAAGTAGCAGATAAAAAGCCTGCATTCACCCAGTTCATTTAATTTCCATAAAAATGTTTTTGATTTTACTAATACCTTACAATATATTGCTTAACAAACTAAAAAGTATTAACTAGTGGTCGACTAATATACTAGACTCTCCTCTGTCATCGTTAATTAATAGTTCATTAGTTATCTGAGGGAAGCAGGGTCCGGACTGTCCCATAACTCTCCCTCTGGTTTAATATGTCTGCTGGGATAAAGTTACACAGCAGGAACTTCATTGCTGATGTATGCAGTATTGTTCCTTGTGTAATGGAAATACCAGTGGATTCACGACTGGACACTTTTTTTACAAAGTGTCCTAACATTACAACTCAATTTCTAGTTGTAATAAAAACTTTTTAAATTATATTTTAGTATTAGAAGCTAATTTCCACTAAAATGGTCTAGATGCTTATTAATAAAGTTACTATTTTTGTCTCTCAAAAATATAAAGTAAATTATTTTATGAGATTGGAAATCATAGCTTGAGATAACACTCACTTAACGAGGTATCCCCTGGTCATTTTGGGAAGCCACTCTCTTTGGATAGCAACTGATAAACTTCGACAGCCTGTGACATACGTGGATGTACCATGATCAACTTGAGTAGCCTCATGATCAATTTGGGTACTCACATTTGATCATATTTTAGTAACTGAACCACTTGGGTAGCTTTGATCAACTTGGGCAACTTTTGCAGTACCTGTTAACAAGTTTAATCAGTTTGGGTGGCCAGTGATAAATTTAAGTAGCTTTCCACCGTTTTTAAAAGCTTGTCATCACCTTTGGTCCACCTATGGTCAACTTAGGATGGAAAAGTTTGGCTTCCAATAACCAAAAAGTACGTACTCTAATTATACTTTTGTTACACAAAGTTGACTTAAATGCCTTATTTAATTATAAAATATAATTGTAACAAATTAATAAAACTATGATATATATATATGTTAAGAGTTTATTGTTTTATACTTGACACAGAGGAAAAATATTTTTAACAAAGAAGTGAAAAAGAAGTACTTTCAAATTTCTTATATAGTAAAAATATAGTTTTCAAGGATACTTATGTTTTTTGAAGGTACATATAGTTTTGTAGCAGTCGTGTTCAAAAAATAATTTGAATACAAGTAATAAAATATATGGATATCTTTAGATGTTAATAACAAGTACAAAATATGTTGACGTAACTAAAGCGTTCAATACATGAAATCCACAAGGCCTTACTCTAAACATACAAACATAGCTTTTCTCTTATACATGTGCACACCTTTCAATGAAATAAAATATATTGGCTTGTTAGGTTCCTCGTTTATTTTAACTGGTTTGGTTTACGTTAAAACCATACTACATAAAATTACTGATCATATTCTAATCCATATCAGAGATGCTCATATCAATCACGTATTAAAACGTAGTATAAATATAGATAATTATCCTAGTATGTAAATTAAATAATTTTAAAATATTTCTTTAGTGATTCATATTTTTACCTTTCAACTCCTCACTATTCTTCATGAATTCCACACATGGAGTAATATTAATAATGAATTACGGGTAATGAAAGGCTTTAACGAGTCACTCTGCAATGTACACAAATTAACAACTGTAATTAAATGTAAACCCCGAGGAGACAAGACAAAGCTTAAGGGTGTGGTGTGGAGTTAGGGTTAAGTCAAGGCTTTTCAGAATCACCCTCGACTTGATTTACATATTCCTTAAGAAGAGTTGATGAAAAAAGTGTTTACAGTAATTTCCTCAATAAATAAATAATTTTCCAAACTGTCTCCGTTCCTAATAAGTATATTAATGATTTAGTTTATGGCAATTATAAAGCTTCTTATAGCCAAATAAGAACGTCCTTAGGAATGATAATGGTACAAAGCCAGGGAATGTTCTTCATATATTGTATTATTACCATGTTGAGGAATTTAATATCAAAGAATAAAATGTTTTATAACTTTTTATTCAAACAACATAAGAAATATAAATTGCCTAAATTCTTAAGTTTCGTATAAAAAATTATATTGAACACATGTATTGATTAAATATAACATACTGAAAGATACAGGCTGATGTATCTATAAAATGTTGAAATATTGAGACATTTAAGTATTTATAATTGTTAAAAATAACACAATTTAAAACCAATAAAAACTTTATTAGTGAGACCTTTCGATAGCAAGGCTATCATCGTCAGACTCATCACAAATAATTTAAGTATTTATTTAATGTTCTAATACATTTAAATATTCTTAAAATATTTGTTGCTGAACATTTTCTAATAATGTGTTTTCAAATCAGAGAAGACAGAGGCAGATGTCTCACGTCTCTACAAGGACGGGATCTTAAACGACTTCAACTGTCTTTCAATCAAATTGGATTTCGGAATTAACTTTTGTTTTTATATATTTTTTTCTAATTTGAATTTAAAATCTCATGATTGCTAATGTAGTGTATTTAGGTCGTGATCTTATTTGTTACTTTTTACTATTTAGTCACTTATTATACTAATTTCATGAACATTTTTATGAAATTTACTATGTATATAAAGCGTAATCAATCTTGGATCAACAGTGTAAAGGAAAACTTTGCCGGTTTGATGTATAGGTGAGTATTAATAGCTAAGATTGTTGTTCTGTTTACAAAGGAGGAAGCTCAATAGTTGTTATACGGCTGGGCCATATCACTGAACGTGTGTTGGTGTGTGGGTTAAGGTATGGTATTGATGGTCCACCATTGTTCATGTATGGGTCATTGGATGTGCTATATCACTGTACATTAAAAGAGGGTGGAAGGGACTGTACCATTGTTTGTGTATTACGGGAAGGTGAGTCAATACCATGTGTGGTGAACTGTGTCAATAGGTATGTTTAATTTAAATGCCACTGTATTGGTGAGTCTTTTACCACTGCACATGTAATATAGTATGGAGGATCATAACTCATGTTCATTAGAAAGTTGATGTGAGGGAAATCTCATTAGTTATGTTCATTTATAGGCTGGGGGTGGGGGCCAAGGTTCTATTAAAGGTAACTTTAAGTGGGGGACTCAATAGTCCCCACTTACAGTTTACAGTTCACATGTGGCGGACGGGGTTTGTAGAGTAATGTTAATACAAGGTTGAATAGGAAAGAGAGATCAGTTGCCGTTGTCATATAAAGGTTGTCAGAAGGCCTCAGTAGTTATTGTTATTTTAGTTTGAGTGAGGGCTCAGTAGAAATTTACATATGAGGGTTAGGTGCGAGGGAGTTTCAGTTGTCAAAATAAAAATAAGGATTAATACAGTGGTCGTAGAGTTGTGATCGAATAAAGGATATGTTAAATAGCTAAGAGCTAAGTAGCTCATAGCTATTTAACCAGTTCACATAGACCTGTAGGCCTGTGCGTGAACCTTATGTAATGAGTGATGTACCGACAGTTAGCTCAATTGGAGATTCTAACTTTCCATTCAACACCGAGCCACCACACCGACAACACTAGGAGTTGTCATAGTTCATATAACTCACTATCAAATTTATATGAAAGTTGAGTTAGCGGTCTTTGAAGTTATGCCGATATTAAGCTCAAGAGTAGTGGCTCTAAGTTGAAATTCATTTGACGGCTACTTGGGAGAGTTGAGCGTTGCGTTTGTGTATAAGTTGTGACAAATGGTTTGGTAATCACGTGGAGTTTGAGTCACATGTTAATTTGATTACTATCCAATTAAAAATGTGGTTGTGATGGTTCGTAAATAAATTGCATTGAAAGTTAGAATGAAAAGGCTCAAATTATATTAAATTAAACCATATAGAGGTCCGGTGGTCGAGCGATACATAGGTCTTGATTTTGAGCCTAAGGAAGACGCAGGTTCGATTCCTAACTTTGACTACAAACAGTTTTCAGTAATATTCACTTTGTCATATACTGGTTCACTCCCTTACTCTGTCTGGGTAAGTTCTCACACAGATCAATAGTATGGGAAGATAATTCAGAGTAAGGTTGGAAGGAAATAGGCTTTCGTATTCTCCCAGAAAAAAATATCACTACTAAATATTGCTTGTTTTATTTCAGCCCAACCCATTTGTTGATATTTGTATCAACTGTGTTGATCAGTATGCAACAGAGAGGTAATATATGACTCCTTGAAACTGAACTACAGTATGTAAAATATTGCCTCACATGTCACCAGTGACATAACATGCGCTTTTTCAACCCAACATGTAAAATAAAATAATAAGTCATATACCAGATTATTATTTATTATTCGTATTACTAAAATCAGATGTTGTGCTAAATTTGATTTAATGATATAGTTCAATATTTCTTGTAGTTGCCATCTTGTTATTATACAGTATAATAAATGAAAGTCATTGATAGGTTATTTAAAAACCAATTTACGTATTAAATAGCGTGCTAAAATAGAATGGCTTAGTAACTAAGGCTAAAGATCGTCACTACGAGTGTTTCACAACATTTACGAACAAGACTTGCGGACAGACTGTGTAGACGTTTATGAAAATAAACTGAAAAATAATAGATTAATTAATTATTTAATAAAACGTTTTACGTTATGGGACGTTACTTGGCTTAATGAATTCGCGTGCATTTTTTACATGCTTAAAATGTTATATAGTCAATCGCATGCCTTCAAAATAATATAAATTACAAATATCACTTATTTAATTTAGTTGTTCGAATAAATACGGTCAATGGATTACGTAGAAATGGATAGTGATTATAAAATTGAAACAATGGAAAATCCCCCGTTATACGATAATATTATTATCAATCATAATTAATTAGTAAGATCCTGAACGTCGAGATATAGGGAATATGATGGTGATTAAGTGTGGTGAGTGTAGACGAATGAGTGTAGTCGTAGTTACTAACTACGATCAACTGTTCCCCAAAACGAGTTATTTATAATTAGCCATGTAGCCAGGGTAACTAAAGGACCTAAAACTTTACAAGGAATTCGATCCACGTAGTTTTAGTTTGATTTTCAGCTAACTGACAAGCCTGACAGTCAGTTGTCTTCCCAGCATAAGATCTGAACCATGGTTACCACCAACATGGATACCCCAAACTTCTTTAGTAATGTCCACTTCGATGGCGACCAGCCTCGATGGATTATTACAATATTAAGGGGACTCATTACATAACCTAACGCCTACTATCTAGACATCACTTTGTCCCCACTGCATCTATAGTGCCGGCATACTTTGGAGATAAGTTTAATAGAGATATGTTATCAAACTTATTTGTGATAGTTTAACACTTGTGCAATCAATGAAAACCATGTAAATGTTAAGACCATAATATAAATGTTATTCTTTATAATTTAGATTCTGAATTTAATTATTAGTCTAATTTTAATAATTCTTTACTTCTTGTCTAAGACCTAACCTAACAAATGTCCTAAAAACGGTAAGATTTATACTAAATATTATTTTCCAGTGGCACAGCTGGAGAACTGTCTACACATGTGTGGTTGACACATGGCTGCCATAATTCACAAGTATATTTCATATGAAAAACCTCCAAAGATCTACAATGTGCTGTGACTTAGGGTCAATTCATTTTATTTATGGCGAATTCAAAAACTACTTAAATATCCATATTTAGCCAATAATTATAGGAAGAAAACATCAATGATTGATTGTATTAGTACCAATCAAATAAGTACTGTGTCTTTTTTTAGATTTACTGTAATAAAACGTTGGACTAACTTTGTTGTAGCTATTTAGTATTTAACAAATACTTAAGCATACGTGTAGCTCGTACATTCTTGTTAAGATTGAATGTCTGAATTTATTGCAGTTTATAAAGTATAAATTCCAACTGGGTGGTCGGAGACCTCGGAACTCACTGATAAAAATGCTTATTAAAAAGTATTTTTAAAATCATGTTAATGGTTTTTATGTTGCCAAAAGTATGTTAAAACTTAGACACATGACTTTGCGTTATAATTTAATTTAAAGTCCAGAGTAGTTTCTAAGGGGAGAGGTGAGATCTAAGGGCATTCCTACACTCCATTTCAACCTAGGTTTATTGTTCTATTTGAGAAGGACAGTGTAACATCATTTTTTATTTTAATTAAATCTGCTTACAAGTAGCTTAATTAATTTTTATGTTGAGTTTAATTTGGAATTTCCTAGAAACCTCTCACATGACAGTATCATTTACATATCCACATTGTTCATAACATTCGATTATTTTGGAGGATGGATCATAATTAAAAGTCTATTACTAGCCAACTAACGTTATTACTAGCCAAATTGGAAATCCGGAATAAACCAACAATAACACAAAAGATAAAAATATGTGGCAGGCTTAGTAAATTTACGTGATATCACTAATGGTGTATTATATTTATGTGTTGGAAATAAAATATAGTCAAAATTTGTAAAATGTGCTGTCAAAACTATTTATGAGTACTTAAATAAACTAAACGAGAAATAAAAAAGTACTCAATAAATATATGTATAATTTAAAATTGAAATGGCATTTAAGATTTCAACTATATTAGTCAATCTATGCAATTGACATTTAAAAAGATAACAAATAATGTTTTCTATCATCAAGTTACTGTTGTTAAAATATTGGTATCCATCCCACATCAAGATAGTTTACAAATAAGCTTTACTTAATCTACGTATATGAAACTGAACTTTTGTATTTTCAGTTTGGGATATTTCCATTAGCCTTAAGTATAATTAATATCTATAAATTATATATTGCTTGACTAATATCATGACTTAGTCAGAAGAGGAGCAATTTTAGCTGGAAACTTGGCACCAAACTTGCCGCAAACTCTTGGAACAGTTTGGTATTGGAAGGAACTAGTTCGGTACAATTAGCCGACACTTGGCAGTTGTACGTGACCACTGGTGCTGCCAATCTATTATATTTTATAAAGTTACATTAAACTATGTTTGTATTATAAGCTAATTTATAGAATCTCGCCATTTCTATTTAAATACAAATAACATAATTGAAAATAAAGTTCCTTAAGATTTATTAAGTTCGACATTTTGTTAACCAGATAATTTGTGTTTTTATTTAATTCTGAACTTTTGCGCGTAAGTTTTCTCTTACTCCATTTAGTGCTTCTGTATATGAAAAAAGGCATTACCTTAGAGGTCCTTGTTTGTTTTCTTTAGTATACAATGGCTTATATTATTTAATTTGGTGGTATTTCCTACTGAAAATTTTCAATTTTTCAACCTATTGTATGGCTGTTATTTAGACTTTATAAAAAAGTAATTGATGAAATATGTGAATATAATTTATATGTGTAAAAACCAATTAGTTTTTCTTTTATCATGGCAGATTACTTGTTTTAGGTATTCGATTTTTTTTAGGTTAAGCAAAGGGACAGTGGATACAATTTATGTTTTTTTGCATAAATACAGCCTCAGAAAGGACAAAAACTGTATGAGTATGTAATGTAAATATATTCAAGACAGCTATATCATTGGACATTATTATTAAGGGGGTGTAAAATGGTAAGGTAGGTTAAGGGTGTTTCAAAGTATATCGGTAGGGTACTGACCCGTCCGCCCATCCATACACGTACAGTGGCATTGACCCAACCGTATTATTTACATTTGGAATCATAGGACAATTTTGCTAAAAATAAATCAATAATATAGAACATGCAATGGCATTATTTTAAAATTTTAATTATTGTATAATTCTGCCTTATGCTGATCTGCAAAATTCCTAACCTAAAGTATTTTAAAATAATATATTCCATTGAATAAAGTCAATTAAATAAAACATTTATACAACTTAAATATATTTTAATTGCGAAAGGTAAGACAATATGTAATGTTCGTAGGAAATTAGTAGACCTAATATATAATGCGCCAAGTCCTCGATGAAGCCACTGCAAAAACAAGCAATTTCTAAAAAAAAAGATTAGAAGTAAATGGATAAGTTAGATGTAGGATTTCAATTCTTCTCAGGCAAAAGGATAGGTTCATTTATCAATAGTGATTAATGAAATAAAAATCTTTCTTCTTTGTTACTGATTGATTATTTTCATCACAATTTGAACAGCTAAACTCAAGCTATTTCTTTTGTACTATACTACAACATTATGGTGTTCAAATTAGTTTAGTAATTTTATTAAAAAATACTAAGAATGAATCAAATAGATGCACCTTATATTTTTCTCACGTAATACATTTATATAAAATCTGTATAATCTCCCCAGACTATAAAATTTGTGTTTGAAAATTATCAAAGATTACTTCGAGTAAAATTGTAATACCATCTTCAAGAATTCACATTCGTCTTGGTTTTTTTTACATTATTTTATTTGTTTAAGTTGACTCTTATGTGATTTAATTATGTGTTTAAAATTGTTTTATTTTTTCCAAAAGAATATAATAAAATAATTAATATCAGTGTTTATTTATGTTAACTGTTGAACTTAATATAAACAGATTACATTTGATATTTAATTACAAATAATAGTGAATTGTTACACTAAATAATCTTATATAAATAATTAATAAGTCCTATTTTTATTTTATTTATTTATTTTTTTTATAATCTTATATTTTGATAAATACTATTGTAGTGTAGACGATTCTTCACTAGGCTTGAACGAGAGTCAACCCAGACAATAGACTGTGGGGTTGGCTGGGATTTCATTTACTGCAGTATTGCATAGTGACGTCATATCTAATAAAGTCGGTGTCTAGTTCCTGCAAACTGTGATACACTTGACAATGTTCCAAAAGCTGCCAAAACTGTAATATAGTGGGACTATGCTTATTGTTTAAGGACCAAATAGTAGTTATTTATATTAAAAAAATATCCTTTTACCAATGTCTGGTTATCACATATTTTCTAACATCGTAAATTTGATTTAACATATTAAAGACTTTTAAATTTCTTATGCATTATTGAATTTGTCATGTATTATTCTTTTAACAGAACATGATCAATTTCATTTCTCATCTATTATAAATTTTAATTACATAAATTATAATATTAGGTTTTAGTAAATTACTCATACTAATATATTTTTGTACAAATTATTGTGGGGGGGATTTTTTTTAGTAAAATATATATCTTTTGATGAACAAAGTGTTGTTAAGTTACAGTAATGGAACCTTGATAAATTTGTGCAATATAACATTTTCCCACAATACAATACTACAATGTAACCTACAGGCTATAAAAATAAATAAACCCCACCAATCCTGGCCCTTTCTCTGAGAGTCAAGCCACAAAGGCTATTGAGAGGAAGGAGACTTTGTAGAAACTGACGCCACGTTAATGGAATACTACTTTACGGAATGAGTTCGTGGTTGAAATGTCAACAACTTGTCAAGAGGTAATAACGAAAATCTCTCGTACATTCTCAACAATGTATGCTCCTTAAGGTGCAGTTTAAGGAGGTTGCAATAAATTGATTTATCGTAAACATTATTGTTTGTCCATCAATCAGATATTGTTGCATTTAAATAGCGTGTAGTGTAGGGGGTTGTGCCAATACCTCCGTGTGTATATGTGGTAGCTGGGTGTGTCAATAAATACTACAGGTTGAGAATGGGTGTTTTATGATGTGCGTGTTGAAATGGTTCAGGTTCTTCTTAGAAGAGCTTAAATAGTGTTCTTAATTTTTCTTGACTGCGGTTATTTTTATCATGAACCGATAAAAGGTGGGGAAATTAGCTACCTCTAAGATCTTTACACGACTCATTTATTGGGAACGTTAAGTAGTATCCCTATGCGAATATTTACTTAGTATACTGTAGAAATATACAGGGTATCGCAAAAGTAAAGTTCCAAACTGCGGGAAATGGTTATATATGTCGAAATAAAGCAAACAAATAAAGAGAAAAATATAAAACCAAGGAAAATTATTTTCTAAAAACACTTCGTTTATCAGATATCTGCCATTTTGTTTTTTTAATGTTTTTCACAAAAGAACTTATACCTCCAAATGTGCTTAACCGATCTATATGAAATTCGCTATGCGAATTTAAATAATAGAGGCTTATTTTAGAAAAAAATCAACTTTATCCAATTAAAAATTGTGGATCTTTTCAATTTTTAAACAGAAATTGCAGGAAAACGGCAAAATATACAAAAAATTAATTAAATACACGTCTTAGTTTTCTTTGGTAAGTAAAAATTTTGTTTTTACACTAAAAGGATAAATCTTTCGAAAGTAAAATATTTTCAAAGTCGATATTCTTTTTAACACCCAGGTTTCATATTTTTTTAGTTTTCCATGGTTCAAAAGGATTTTATCTATATAATAACATATTGTTTTGATGTCTTTTATAAAAAATTATAGACTCAGAAGCGTCAAAAAGTGCAAGCTTACAGATATATCACAACTAAATTAAACTAATTGCGAGTTACGACATATTTTGAATCTTCATAGAGGGTTTATATTTTATATGTATTTATGAGATATTGCTTCTCTGTGTCAACCACACCTATGGAGAATGTTCTCCAACTGGGGTCCTGAAAATTATTTGACTAAATTCTTGTTTCATTTGTTATGTTTTTAATGGTATATTTTTTTTTTTTTTATGAAATATTGCTTCTCTGTGTCAATGGAGAATGGTCTCCAACTGGGGTTCTGAACAATTATTTGACTAAATTCTTGTTTCATTTGTTATGTTTGTAATGGTATATTTTACGCTATTCCATTTCATGAGTGTACGAAGTTTATGTACAAAATTACATTTATTTTACATAATCTATCAATATTACAAATATACCCATTTAGCTTCAATATAAACAATACATTTTTTAACGTCGTCATTATACTTTGACGTTTCCCTTTCAATGGATGTTGAACACAGCCTTCTCCATTTTTCTCCACCCGGGTTTCCTCTCTCTACACGTCTCTTTCAGCAATCCTCTTCTCATCTTATCCATCCATACTGGTCCTCTTACCTTCATCGTGGTTTCTACCTCTTCCCTCTATCAAAATGTCTACCCTCGGCTTTATATATTACTTCCCGCCTTCTACCCATGCCCCATTCACTGTATCCTCCTTCTTACCATCGTCTCTTGTAACGGCAGCACTTTAAACATTGCTCTGATTATGTAATTCTTTATTCTATGTTCTGCTAATCTTCTTTACTTCACTTACAAATCTCTCATTTGTAAGTGAAGTAAAGAACTCATTTGTAAGTGCCTACCTGTAGACAATTCACCCTAACCACCTTTTGTCCATGTTTCCACTTTTTAGAAATACATAAAAATGCTTCCACGTTATTATAGACAGCAATAATGTAAAATATATTTTAAGTACTTTATTTTCAATATTCCTAAATATAGCTATTCCGTTAAACAAATATAAGATAATATACAGCACTAATTACGTGACTAAGATATATTTTGTTAAAGTGAAGCGTCACGTTTCAAGCAAAGTTTTATCTGGCGTTCTGCACACTAATGATACAAGCTGAGATTGAGTTTATGAACTTAGCTTTGGCACCAAGTTTCTAAGTTGGTAACACAATTACAAATACCAGGACGTGGCAAGGGTTTGTAATTGTGTTGGTACACCTGACTGTAACACCTTCTACAGTTTGCAGAAAGACAGGATCTGTAATCTGTTTCATTATCGATACCATAGAATGAAAATGGGGCAACGGAAACTAAACTATCTGGTCCTGATAATGTATTAAGACGGAATATGTTATCAATGTTAACAATGGTGGGAAACTATTATAATGATTAAATCAATTTTTGTTTCTTTTTTTTAACCATAGGGTACATAAGTTATAAGGCCTGTGGTAATAAAACTTGACCACTAACATGTCTTCCTTAACCTTAATTTACCTGCAGGAAATATTAAGTTTTTTTTTTATTATTTGCTAAAATTGTATTATATATTGTGCAATTTAATTTTAATGAACTACTAAAGTAGTCCATTTTGTAAAAATACATAGTTTTCTGAAAATATAATTTTAAACATTTTTAGATAAAATACGTGACTTTTCTTAACATAAATCATTAATTTTTTAACACCTAATAAGCTAAAATAAAAAAATTATCTTCAGTTAAGACACTTGTGTGAAATGTTTTTAAAAACGTTGAAATGAAGCTCATCATCAAAATGACATCTGCCTTTAAATGGCACAACTTTAACAGTAAAAACATCACTCTGTTTCTATGTTAAACTCAAACACTTAAAAAAGTACGAGTAGATAAACAAGGATGCCTCTTTTTGTCTGAGACTTTAGAAACATTGACTTTAAACATTTTCCCAAAGGGGAAAAAAGTTATAAAATAAGAATTAGGCGAGGAAAAAAGTTACCTACAGGCTTTGAAGGTAAAATAAAAAATACAATGAGTAATAAAATTGTATATGAATTAAGAGAATCGAACTCGTCAAGTAATATGAGCAATTAGTTTGGTTATAAGCAACCGGTAAAATAAATATATTATATTTGCTAGGAAGTGTAATAAATATTGAGTAAGTTAAGTACGCGCTAATTTCCTGAATATATATTATTTTACAATATCTTAACAATATCAATTGTTAAGTACCATAATATATTATTATAAATGTCTCTTAGTGAACTAACTAAATATATTTACAGTAAATAACACCAAGCAAATTATTATGTTTTGTTTTATAAAAGAAATTTTTAATATACAACGTTCTGCACCTTTGGACTGTGTACAACACCAAGATAGAGACTGGCAGGTTTAAGCTCAGACTTGGTAATTGAAATTCCACAAGAGAAACTCATTTACGGTCTGATAATGAAAGAGATGTGGATTGCTTAATAAAAGGATTTGGTTTTGACTTCACGATTTTCTTATGGTTTTTACATTGACTCAGTTGATTACAAACACAAATTGTTTTATCATTATATGATGTAAAAAATAATGATAAAATATTTTTGATTTTACATAAAAAGGACTTTTTTTGTTTAACTTATTTGTAAAAATCTTTAATTTTTTATACATTTTTAAATAAATTAAACATATAATCAGGTTTGGGAAGGAAAAGTGTAAAACGGAAATTACTTACAAAATACTTTTGGATTCTCGTGTAATGGTGAACGGATTGGAAACATCTATAACACAACGGGTGTCTTCCAGCTGAGGACATGATCACAGCATGTGTTTGTATCAACAGAACTTATATGCAGATTCTTATATTAAGATCACAGCTTCCCAGATTGTAGAGTTTGGCCAATGGGATGGACACAGCGATAACGACCAAGAGTCTCTTCCCTTCTGGCTTTGACATAGTTTATATAGTTCATGATCATCTTCACACCCTTAATTGGCCTAAATTATTTCTCTGTAGGCCACATCATTATGATTTAAATCAACACGATAAGGGTTTTGGTTATACTTTATCTAGTAACATGTGTGTTTTATTTTGGAGGATAAGAAAAAACTATTGACGTTTATATATCTAATTTGTATACTGGTATATTTTGGTACATGAATACCATGCTAAACGTTACACAACATTCCCATGTGTTACACAGTGCGGGGTAATCTCTATAAAAACTTTAGGAGGTTACTAGGGTGATAATAATTAAAATGTTTATATGAAGGTAATATGTCCCGGAACAATATTTTATTGTTATTCACATGATATATTTAAATAAAACCTATTTAATCTCCAAAATTCTTCTTCTTTTTTAGCTTACTTCAAATCAATAGTTACATCACTGTTAAAAAAGAGGGTTCAATCGAATTATAACATATAATGTTTTTTAAATTCATTATATTTTAAACATCACTCTTTGTATAAGTTAAAATTAGAATCACATATAAAAAGTTAATATATGCCATTTAATCACAAACAATCGCAAATTGCTACACTTGATAATCTAATATGAATTATTTTTAAATAAAATTTTTACTGCAGGATAATCATGTAGGTATGAATTAAACGTTGGACAGTGTGATAGATAATATCATAGAGTAGGAAGTCCTCATAAGTCCCTCCATACATGAACCCTTAATTAAGCTTGAACAAGAGTCAACCCAGACAATAGACTTTGGGGTTGGCTTGGCTTTCATTTGCTACAGTAATACATAGTGACGTCATAGCTAATAAAGTTGGTGTCTACTTCCTGCAAATTACAATACACTTGACAGTGTTCCCAGAGCTTCCAACACTGTAATTTAGTGGTATTATGTATATTGTTATATACCACAGTCGAATAATAGTTAGTTATATATATTTTTTTTAATTACTTTTGCCAAAGTATTAGTATCACACACTTTCATACATCCTTCATTTCAACATAATACACGCTTTAAAACTTACTATGCATTATTGAACTTATCACTTATTATTCTTTTAACAAGACTTAATCGATTTCTTTTCTATTCAAGGTAAAATATAATTTTAGGTGTTAGCAAATCACTTATACTAAATCATTTTTGTACAATCACTTGGGGGAATTTTGTTTAAACATTTTTACTTGTTTAACAAAACTTGGTTAGGTTCTATCAATGCAACCTTGATTAGTTTTAGCATTGTAGCATGTTTTCACAGTACAATATAATGATTTATTTTATAACTTATTGAGTAGGAAAATAAATAAAACCCACCAATCCTGGCCCTTTCTCCGAGAGTCAAGCCACAAAGGCTATTGAGAGGAAGGAGACTTTGTAGAAACTGACGGCACGTTAATGGAATAGTACTTTACGGAATGAGTTCGTGGCTGAAATGTCAACATCTTGCCAAGAGGTAATAACGGAAATCTCTCGTACATTCTCAACAATGTATGCTACTTAAGTTGCAGATTAAGGAGGCTACAATAATTTTATAAATCGTAAACATCATTGTTTTTGGATAAATCAGATATTATTACACTTAAATACACTTTGTTTATGAAATCAAAGTTTCTAGTAAAATTAACAATCAAATTTAAATGAAAAATACATTCACTGATATTCAGTAAAAATATAGAATTGTTATTAATTTACCACACGAGATAAGCGATTAATATGTATCTGAAATTATATAAGTAATTTCAGTCTACTGGCATAATTTATAATAATAATTATGAGTTAAAAAGCTGCTTATATTTTTATATGACTTTAAATACAACTCAATAATCTGTTCAGTACATATTAATTTAAATTTCTGGATATTAATGAAAATATTAACATACTTTATAGTTAACATAGTTTGTCGGTAGGCTTTCATAAAATATCTTTTAACACACATGTTGAACATAACAGAGTAATATAACATTCGTTGCTACTAATCTTTGGGATGACGGTATATCACAAATTTAATAACAATATAGGTTACTTTGTAATTTATTAATAAAGTCTATTTAATCATTATTCATTTTATCAGTTCTCTATTACAGTTGAGAAAAAAAGACTAATTCTGCTTTGAAAATAGGTATACATAGACCTTTTTAATATAGTATACTTTGGCCAGTAAAAACCAAAACTTATCGTTGGGTAAACTGTTCCATTTAGTGTGATTAATCTTCATATCATCTTTTGAAAACTGGAAATTAATAAGTAACTTCATACACTACTTAATACCAGAAATCCTCCATGTGTATATTTATAAAAAATATTTAATTATATTTTATAATGTAAGTCATCTAAGAAATTACTTTTAAAATATGACTTGAAAATTTTTTTCATTTTAACTAATACAAAATACGTCAAATAATCAAAATGTATGTTTGATTCTTAAAATGTGATAAACTAACCTTACAACTATATTTATTGTATTTATTTTATATGCATATAAACTGGAGCCCTGTTGACTTTGTATATTTGATTATACTACAGGCATAAAGTAGTTGAACAGTAATTCATTAGTTTAGAGTTATATGTTTACTTTAACTTTATGAAGATTTGGACCTGTTATATAGGAATCGTCGACAAACAGCAGTTATATGTTTCCTGGATAACAAACTAGAAGCAAGTTAGATTTAGAGTCAGCACACAGCCTCACGCCCTAAACACTGAGGGTCTATCCTTTACTAGACTAGAGTTATGTGTTTACTTAAACTTCATCAAGCCCCTGGCCCTTTATATAGGGATCGTCGACAAACAGCAGTTATATGTTTCCTGGATAACAAACTAGGAGCAAGTTAGATTTAAAGTCGGCTCACAGGCTCACGCACTAAACACTGCGGTACTATCCTTTACTAGGGTAGAGATATCTGTTTACTTTAACTTCATCGAGCTTCTGGCCATTTATATAGGAATCGTCGACAAACAGCAGTTATATGTTTCCTGGATAACAAACTAGGGGCAAGTTAGATTTAAAGTCGGCTCACAGGCTCACGCACTAAACACTGCGGTACTATCCTTTACTAGGCTAGAGTTATGTGTTTACTTTAGCTTCATCTAGCCTCGGACCCTTTATATAGGGATCATCAACAAACAGCAGTTATATGTTTCCTGGATAACAAACTAGGAGCAAGTTAGATTTACAGTCGGCTCACAGCCTCACGCCCTAAACACTGCGGGTATGTCCTTTACTAGGCTACAGTTATGTGTTTACTTTAACTTCATCAAGCCCCTGGCCCTTTATATAGTGATCGTCGACAAACAGCAGTTATATGTTTCTGGATAACAAACTAGGAGCAAGTTAGATTTACAGTCGGCTCACAGCCTCACGCCCTAAACACTGCGGGTATATCCTTTACTAGACTAGAGTTATGTGTTTACTTTAACTTCATCAAGCCCCTGGCCCTTTATATAGTGATCGTCGACAAACAGCAGTTATATGTTTCTGGATAACAAACTAGGAGCAAATTAGATTTTCAGTCGGCACACAGCATCACGCACTAAACACTGCGGCACTATCCTTTACTAAAATTATGCAAAGTAAAGGCAACGGATAAAAATAATTAAAAGTTAAAATGAGCATAACACTCGAAACTCAACCCTTTACAGAAGTAAATTATATAAAAAATATAAAAATGTCTTATCAGTCACATAAATGTCAACCTTAATAAGCAATTCGTTCCCTTTTAGAAGTTTATTTTGTTTTAGTTACATTTATATCGCTTGCAGTGATGTTATGACTTACCCACTTATATGCCTGTGTGGTGGTATTGATCATTGCGTACCCATTACCATTCATTGGTATGAAGCATTTGATCAAATGTTTACCACACTATGAGAAACTTTAAAATAAATGAAATATTAAGTCTGAATATTTTAATTATTTTCGTTCAAGGAACACTGCTCCTTATAAAAAAAAAATATATCAGAGTTGTGATCAGAGTGATTATGCTAAGGTAATGATAAATGAATAAAAGTAATCAATATCCATAAAGTTATTGGTGTAACAAACTACTAAGAATAGCTGTGTAACGTAATTTTAACCATACAAACAGAATATTTTGACGGGATTTAAAAATAAGTATCCTTTAAAAATTATAATTTTACATTGGTTTTAGTGAAAATGTTAAAAATTTTTTCCTTGACCGCTTTGTTCAATAATTAATTTTATTTCAGTAAATTTATTAACAAATAATTAGTTTCAGTGTCGGGAAACATAATATATCGTACCTTAGATTAACTACCTTATATTCAATTTTACAAAAACTTTTTATATTTTAGAAAATGATGGTTACATAAGCAAGTTGAAATACCCCAAATTGCCAGCTAAGGTGTTCTGAAGATTGAGTTGGAGAGGAGAAAACCCACATTTCCACCACACTTTACCAAATTAAATCTGGCCCGGGATCAGCACCTGCGGTTTGTCTCGTACCGCATTTACCATTGTCAACTTGGAATTGGATTTCTCTAGATATACAACTATCATTAAACACGTGGATTTTCTTTGTATTCTATTAAATTAATATATTTATCAAGGTCAGAAATATTTTCGAGGATTCATACTTGTAAATATCAAACTATGAACGAGTTATAACAAACTATTACATTAAATACAAGCTTATGTTCTACACTTCCATATCTTAATACGTTTACACTGAAAATGTATTGTACTTAAACAATCTACTGTATTATAGCTTTACTGTAATTACAACTAAATTCATGACATTACAATTAAAAACAATAAAAGGTAGAAGGCCATTATAATTTCGAAAGAGCTTACTGCTTGCATAATTAATTCAAAACCAAGTATACTTTCTTGTATTACGTAAAGCTTTTTTATGTCAACGCAACTTCTACCTTATTTTATAATCAATTTAGGTGCAAATAATTTACCTCTGCACGAAGTTGTGCAGTAAGGTTTTCTTTGTTCAATATGTTTGTCCTGAAGGGTACAGGAAGCCCACAAAGTACGTTTTTCAGCCATAAGAGTAACATGGAGGGAGATTTAAACTAGTCAGAACATAACAGCTGTTTGAATGTAAATACTTATTGCTATAATAATGAGAATGTTATAGTCTTCCTTAATGTTAAAGAGAGTAAATATGACTATTTTATTTAAAGCTTTGTTTTATCTCTGAATATGAAAAAGCGTAGCATGTCTCTTTCTGCTCCTTTGTGCATTATTACACCATCATCCAATTACGCTCTGGGAAGTTATATATTTCTGCTCTTGACAAGATTGTTAAGCAAATTTCTATCAACATACAATGTAGGGCTCTGCTCTACTGGCCTTTAAAGTTTTAATCGTAATCGGTCAAACAAAAAGTTCACAGCTTTGTTTTGTACATTTTGTAGTACCAGTTGTCATCATGGAGCTTGATTTCCACTATGGATAGTTGTTGAATATTTTTGTAATACTATTGATTTTATACACAAATAGATTTCCTACCCAATGTTAGTGTTGGAGTCTTAAAATATCAGTTGTTTTGTGGTCCGTTGTGGAGCGCTAGTTTAGTCTCATGTAAATGTAATGCAGTTTAAACCAGCTGTGGTTGCGGGCCTTATTAACTAACAAATTTAGGGGCACAAATATTCCTATTATATGGAATATCTATTGTAGATGTATATAATTGATTTTAACGAATCACAATGACTGAACAACCAATTTAGTTAGTGACCCCAGAGTGTAATCTGAGAAGAATTGGAGTTTGTCTCTCATGCAAATTAGTATTATGAATGCATCACAAATTTAAAAACTCATATGTGCATAACAGCTTTTATTTTAACTTGGTAGTTTATTTTATGTAATAAAATTTACGACTATAGCAAAATGTACAAAAAAAGTTTAAAATAGCTTTTATTTTTATTACATACATTTAGGATACGTAGCCTAGATCACAAATGTGTTGATTCGACCTTGCAATAACTTTGTGTGGAGTGAATTTAAATTCAACTTTGATCTTTGTATTTGTATAATATCGTTAAAATATTTTTCATATATATAATTTTGACCTAAATAAGTTTGAGTAATAAGCTTTTATATGAAGAATATGTTCATTGAAACTTATTTTAAATAGTTACGTTAACAATTTCATTTCTTTATTTATTAGTGTTCTGTGGGATACATTTTAATATGCTGTTATACAGTATATTTCCAATTATTGTTTATAATGTAATAGTAATAGTAGTTTATTAACTTTCTGGATGAAGAGAGATAAAGTGAAAATATAACAGACAAGTGGACACCCTTAGATGAGGCAGAATACTAAAAGCTATATTCTTTCCTAATTGGGAATGTCAGTTGTCACCAAGAGTGGTTAGCACATACATCACGGGGGATAGTCGATAGCTTTACCAAGATAAGGATGGATTCAACCAGGCTAGGGGAAAAAATAAAATGTAACTGATGCAATTTAACAGATATGGACATGTCAAGATGGACTAAAGATACGAAAAGCTAGATCCTTTCTTGAATGGGGATGTCAGTTGTCGGCAAGAGTGTTTAGGCCATACATCACGGGAGATGGTTGATAGCTGTAACCAGATAAGTGTGGGTTCAACAAGACCAGGGGAAATAACTAATGTAATTTAACACATATGGACATGTCGAGATGAACTGAATATATCAACAGCTAGATCCTTTCTCGATTGGGGATGTCAGCTGTCAGCAAGTGTGGTTAGCCCTTACATCACGGGGGTTGGTTGATAGTTGTACCCAGATAAGGGTGGATTCAACAAGAGAAAGAAATAGAAAAAATCTGAATGGTATTTGAAAATATAAAATTGATCCTGACATTTAAATAGCAAGTTATTTTGCAAAATTTAAAATTATTACCAAGCTGGTGGTTGAATAAATTATGTTTTATGCGTATGTCTTTAACTAAAACACTCTTCTAAAACTAGACATACATTCGATGCCCTCAGTATGGAAAAGGCTATTCACAAGCTCACTGACAGTTTGTCTTGTAAAGAATAGAGGATTGTTCAGAATACAGCCATTATGGTGGACAATGTGAAATAACGCTGGGAACTTTGTGGCTGACTTTCTGCCCCAAAAGCAAAGCATGTATAAATCTCTTGATCATAAATCTATTCCATAGTCTTGCCTTCTTTTGTTACTATTCTATAGTTCACATTTATGTTCATAAACTAGGTTAATATTAAACTTCAATATACCTTTCAAATGTACTTAAAGAAGCACTAATAGGTATTGTTCCTTGTGCTTTTCTTTTATTATAAATAATACACAAATTGCACAAATTTCATAAAATGTGTAAACTTTCATAGCCATGTTATGGATAAATAGTTTTACCAGTTTTGATTTGTTTAATAGAAACACTTGTATTTCATTAACCACTCAATTTTGTTTAGAATCGACTTTTAATATGTTTCATTATATATTTATATTCATCCAAAAATATTAGTCTTTATCTTAAAAATTATAATTCGTTACTTTATTTTATTTTCTAATTTTGAAAAAAAACTACAGTAACACACGTTATGGTTAGTTTGAAAACCATTATAACAATGGAGATGTTATGTCATTTAGTTGGACTCACTGGAAAAGTCAGTGTTTTTTAACTATATGACGTTACGAGAGGTAAGGAAGCACAGTCACTATTAATTGGCCTAAAATAGCAAAATACACTTACATTTTACTATAGAAAGTAAAGGAGAAAGAACTGAAAAACAGGCCTTGTATTAATTATTTTTATTGGCTTACAACGTACTATGTAAATTTTACTTAAAAAATCATACAGAAAAACAAAATGTCACTAACAAATTTTGAATTTAAAGAAACAATATCAAAATAAAGTGGACAAATTTTAAAACACTTAAACGTTAAATGTATGCTGCGCCTGCTTCCAAGCCAAGAAAGCTATTACAACAATGGTAACTAGTGATTCACTATTTAGTTACAATACAAGTACAAAATGCACAAATGTTATGGTGATCAACTTCGGTGAACCACGCTTACCTTCTTCAGACCAGAGGGATTCACAAAATAATGAAAAATGGTGGTCAACACCTCAATTTATAGGCCTATGATCACGTGACCCCATTGGCTGGACTCGTCAAAATGATATTATTCGCTAATTCCTATTGTATGTTACTTATGTTCTTTTAATAGCCGAAAATACATTATTAAAAACTCATTTGGAATCACAATTAACCTGTTCATTCCTAAGTTTATCACGATCCTTACATTTTCTTTAAAAATAAATAAATCTTCCCAAGCATTCATGATCCTACCCTTCTTACAAACTTTTAGAATATCTACAATTTCATCTATTTTATTCAAACTGTGGGTAAAATACAGATGGTGTTTAGCTGCATTAGATCTTTCAGGTTTATTATTTTTAAAAGCATAGCCATGAGTTTTATATATTTTGCTAAAATTTAAAAAAAGGTGATACAGCTAAGGTTATACAAAAATAATATAAATTGTTCTGAATATTTCTTTAAATACACTCTTACCTTATACCATAATTTAACCAACTTAGTCTTAGATAAAGATAATATCCTAGACATCTTCTATAAGACTAGGTAAAAAATGTACACCTTTTAGTTTATTCACGGCTATTTTGTAGTAATTTTCAATTTATCGTATAATGTTATTGGTATTTTATTGTATATTGCTAAATGTGTCAATATTTATGGTCTATTACATTTATATTATTAAGTTTACAGTTTTTAGGTAAATCTACAATAGTACACGCCATACATGACATATAATAACATTAATAGTATGATTTTAAACTAACACACAGAAAATTTTTCTTATTTAAAATGTGGTTTATAATTAAAATATCTATATATATATAAACACACACAGTGTCCAGATTCGAATGTCGCATATTTAAGAAGATTGTTTGTCAGTTCAATACAAGCAGATAATGCCATATAACATGTATCCTATCTCTATTCGTTTTCTTTCTGTCTGTATGTTTGTGTGTTTTTACAAAAATTTGAATATCTCAGAAACCATTTAACAAACCATACTGAATTTTGTTACGAAGGTTGACCTTCCAATGGTAAATTTTATGTAAAAAGGCTAAATGTATAAGATTATTTGTTTCCAAATGGTGGCTATTTGAAAAAAAACTCAACTTTTTATCCAAACATGTTAAGACACATGATTTATAGACTACGCTATGCCAAATTTAATGGTATGCCACTTTAAAAGATCAGTCAATAAATTACAGGGAACAATTATTTTTTGTGACTGAAATCATTGTGATTTGGGTAAAGCGTATTGAGACAACAATGATTTCAGTAAAAAAAAAATTTTCTCCGTAATTTATCCACCAATCTTTTAAAATGGCATATCGTTGTATTTGGCACAACGTAGTCTATAAATCAGTTTTCTAAAAATTTATGGAAAAAAGTTTAGTATTTTGATATTTGACTTTGGCATTTTTAAACGGCTGCCATTTTGAAACCAATAATTTTATACATTTAGCCTTTTAACATAAAATTTACCTTTTTAAGATCACCCTTTATACGAAAAGTCAGTTGGTACGTCAAATGGTTTTTGAGGTATTCAAATTTTTGTAAAACACACATACAGATACACAGATACAAAACGAAACGAGATAGGACACATGTTATACGGCATTATTTGCTTGTATTGACCTGACAAACAATCCTATAAAATATGCGACAGTCGAGGCTGGACACCCTGTATATATTTATCTTCAATCAATATAAACACAGCAAAAACAAAGAAAATCATCGCAACAATTCAATAATAGAAAAATAAAAAAAACTGGATCGAACGTCATCAAAATAACACTAATTACAGCCACATATATGTTATTTTTATGTGGAACAACAGAGCGTGAAACGTGATTCGGCTACAACTATGATCTGCGGTTTTTGCATCAATACTGGTGAAGGCGCTGTACAGTAGTTTGCTAAATGCCCAAACCACAGCAATTGTTTTCCTGTACCTCAAACATTAATACGACTGATTGCCTTCACTTACTCTGGTGTAGACCCAACCACCTATCATACACGTACAGTTATATAGACACACAATAGAAAGTTCTTAAAACTACCCACACTAAACTAGGTAAAACCAGAATTGTTTTTTTGTAAATAATTAAAAATATTTATTCGGTATTAGCCTTAATTAGTGTAAAATATAAATCCTAAAAATGTTCAAGTTTTTAAAAAGTATATAAGTTCTAAAAAATAAAATTAAATAATCATTAAAGGTTAAGTACATGCAATTTCAACGAAATCTGGGTAATTCAATTGAAATCGAATAAGAGTATCATGAAAACAGTTGATAAAGTTAAACAAATAGCCCACAGACAGTCCCATGAGGATAACCTAGGTGTATTTTAGTATAAATGCGTTTACATATAAATAAGTTCCTAAACTAACGCTGGTATATGTCAAGGCCAAATAATTTGCTGAAAGTTTCCGTAACTAATATATATTCAATTTAATAAATTGTAATAATTGAGTATTAAGAAATCTAATATTGTTAAAATTAAATTTATAACCAGTATTACCTGTGAACAGGAAAACTGGTACAAGAATGTTAAGAAAAATTAAATAATAATTAAAGAAATATCTCGCTAACTAACCCTAATTTATTTAAGTTAACAACATTTTAACAATAACAATTATTGAAGTCAAACATTACTGCCTAAAAAAAAAAAAAAAAAAAAAAAAAAAAAAATAGGCAGGCACACGGAATGAAGTTAACCTCGAGGCCTTCAATTACCACGTTTTAATTGCTGTTTGCATATAAAAAAAACTTATCCTCGTTTAAATTTTTTTACGATTATTAACGTTTTACGATGCTATCAAATATTTTAGCCTAATGGTTATTACATCATTATAACAATTTTATTAGTTATGAAGATGTTATAATTGAAGTACTGCATACCAGCATAATGTTAAGATGATTCATAAAAGCACAATTATCATCAAATATATCACCTAATGATACTAATGCATGAATGTGTTATCAAAATGATTTATAACGAAGCCAGTGGTCATTAGTTACAATGTACTAGCTATATCTAAAGTAATAACAAAAATGATCTCGTTCCATTACTATATGTAATTAATTGGTGAGTAAATGTGATATAGTTTGGAAATTCGTATAGAATATATAGGTCTGCATCGTCTGAAACATCTGAATCGTCAAGGTTTATGTTAACAAGAGTGAAAGAAACTTGGCAATATAATGACGACACTGAGAATAACAAATTGTTAGGTGAAGGAAACGGCAGTGATGTCATCAATTATCTCGGACGGCGAGGATTGTAGGATCTTTCCTGTAAGCCTGCACTTTAACCACTTGGCAATATAACGACGACACTGAGATAACAAATTGTTAGGTGAAGGAAACGGCAGTGACGGCATAAACTATTTCGGACCGGTGAGGGTTGTAGGATCCTTCCTGTAAGCTGGCACTTTATTTTGGCTAATGTTAGGCACAGTTATTTCCTATCATTTTATATTTTACTATCCTATATTTTATATCATAAATTTAGGTTCACATAAAATATTGAGCAAGGTTGTTTTGCTATGCAAACCAGTCCTATAATATTGTATAGCATTATTGGTACAATTTAAAAGTGTAGAGAAAATATATATTTGTTTTTTTTCAAAGTAATTCAAATCAAATAAAAAAAAAGTAGATGTGTTAATTTACGTGCCATAACGTATAACGCAGCTATATGTATTTTTTCTAGGATATTTTAAATAATGAGAGCCAAACTATATTTTGGCATATTTTATTATGAAAATTCATATTCAGTGTTGTAAATGTAGTGGCACTTAGGTGAGGCTAGGTTAGGTTAGGTTAGGTTAGACATTGTCAACATTCACAATTTACTGACCAACGTGAAAAAGTGATAAAAAACAAAATTACGCCCAAAACACTACTGGTCCATCTTTCACTAGACTAAACTTATGTGTTAGCTGAACTATATTGTTGTCTCTGGGTATTGGGATTTTACTTTTTTAGGAGAAGAAATATTTTTGGAATTTGTAAAACTTCCAAATTTGGAATTTGGGGTTTAAAGGTTCAAACAAGCTGTAATTTTGAAACATCGTAATAATTGGTGTATTTAATTTCTACTCTTGAACGAGTATTGTTATTTTAAAACCACTACAATATAAAAATACTATTTAATGGGATTTGGAAAATAAATAATTTGTAAATCTGTTGATAGATTTGATTATTACTCTCTCTGAGGTAATGAAGTAAAAACAAATGATATTTTTGGGGAATTAAGACAATTTATCCTCGCACTAAAATCATGTTCTTGCAGGATTAAACCAATTTATTCCAATATAAATCTCTATTGACTGATATAAACCATTTGAAATATAATGTGCGGTAAACAAACAAAAATTTAAATTATAAGTAAGTAAGACAATCAGTAAAAAAGAGCTGCCTATTAAATGTAAAAAAAAATAATTGAAAATCATTTAATTAAGTTAGTATTTAACCATAACATAATGGACGTTTTTTGGGGTCATTCATCATAAAAACAACACAAATATATTTTTGTCTCTTAACTATACCTAAAATAAAATAGAGGGTGTTTCAAAAAGAATTACCCGTTTTTAAATAGCTATATTTATTAGAAACAAGGGTTTTACCCAAACATATTGGGCATTAAAATATTTACAACAAAATTAAATTTACGAAAATGTATCATAAATGTGCAATATGTCTTTACATCTAGTTGATAGCTGAACTCTGATAGACACCTTACGTACAGTTTTGGATGAATCCAGCTATCGACTAGATATCATCCGTGCTGCAAATGGAGGACATATTGAACATTTATGATGTATTTTCGTAAACTTCAATTTTGTTTAGTATTTTAATGTCCTATTTTTGTTGGGTAAAACTTTTGTTTCTAATAATTATAGGTATTTAAATTCGGGTCATTCTTTTTTAAACACCCTGTATTGTCAAATTCTTTTGGAACAAGAGTAAAAGAGGGTATTAATGTAAAAATATATTTATTTCCGTGACAATTTCACTATAATTGTATTGGTCAAGCTTAATGTTAATGTTAAAATTTTGCTTTCACACTTACAAACAAAGACCTTTTCAAACATACATTTCTTACATTCACTCTCATATTCATTCGAATTTTTCCTACTCTCGCCCTACGTCAGTCATACGCTTCTGTGATCTCCCAGTCCTGTGCCATAAACTTGTCTGTACTGTAAAATACTTGTGCAACCAGTAATTTTTTCAGACGAGTTTTAAATGCCTTCAGCACTGGAGCACTGTTAATTGAATTCGGCAGTCTGTTGACAAATTGAACTCCAGGCTGTAAAGGCAATAATTGTTCAAAAATCATCGTTCTGTGCCTTCCAGTTCGGTAATTTTCCCTGCCTCTTGTTTCATAAGAGTGTAGGTTGCTACCTCTTATATGTTAAAATTTGTATTTAAAAAAAGGCATGTTTCAAAATATAGAGGCAGGGTAGTGTCGACAGAATCAAGTTTTTGAATGCTGGTCTACACATGTCTCTCTGGTGAAGCTTTGCTATTACTCGAATTTTTTTTTTTTTTTTTTTTTTTTTTTTGAAGGACGAACAGCCTTAAAAATTTTGTTTTGATTTCGAACAACCTCCCCACAGTGTCAAACCGCATGAGAGGTGTGAATTCATTATTCCATAATATGCCGTCATAATATGCCGTCATCAGTACCTGAGTTGGCCAATATTTGGCGAGCTGCCTCAAAACATAAATTCCTGATGATAATTTAGAACATACGCTATCTACATGACAGTCCCAAGTCAACCCTCGATCCAAGGAATTTAGTCGAGTAGACTTATTCGATTTCAGTCTCATCCAGCATGACTGTAAGACAATCTGGATTGGTTTGTCGCAAACAAAATTGAATGTATGTTGTTTTCTACAGATTCGTTTTGAGATTGAGATCGTTGAATTGTTGAACTGAGCTATTGAGCTCCAAAATGTAGTTTTGTTACACCTTGTACGTACAGTTTGATAGAATTTGTTTAGGTAGCAACTGTAATATAATTAGATGTATCCCTATACGTCAAAAGTCATGGGCTAAAAGTAAAGAATTAAGTATAATGCATTACTAACTGGAAATGTTATAAGTATGTTTTGCATCTTATACGACAATAACTTTTTAAGCATGTGTTCAGGGTCATGTACCACAGTACCAAAAACTTATTTGTTAAAAAAATACCTAAAATGTCGTGTTAGTAGGAATAATTTACTTGTTAAATATGATATAGTTAACTGTAAAATACAGTACATAAGTATTTGATTATAGTTTGTGGGGTAAAATAGAAAAGAGCAGTTTGAAAAAGTATAACATAAACAATATAACTAGGAGATAAAATAAAAGTGTTTAAATTCCTTGTTAATTTTATACCACTAAATGATATAGAACGTTGTGTGTGATATGAGTTGTTTTTTACCTAATATAATATGACGTTTCTTACAGATGGATAAAGTAATACATATATGTTGTCGTCAGTTCTGTGGATCATGCGTAATTGATAACATTTAACTCTTTACTTAAAATTCTAGAGTTAACAAAATATTAATTTACGATGTGACAGAGATAAATAAATAAACATTTAAAATTTTTGTCAATCCATGTTTAACTATCAAACATAAATTCCTTAAAACAAATATTATAAAACTAATATGAAAGAACTAATATTATAAAAATTTACATTGCGTGGTTGTGGTTTATGTGCATTCAAAACGCATTTTACCACTTATCAGCTAATTAAATGCAAATTGGTTATTGAAATAACCAAGAGGAACACCGAGTAAACCAATCATGTAGATTGGATACAAAACACAAACAGTCAAAATTAATTGTTGATTGGTTTGTATTTGTCAAGGGCCAGTGTCATTAAATTACCTTTATGACTTGATTTACGCCAATTCAATCATTAACAATTTTCATTACAATAAATTGTGCGTTTCACTACTAATTAATTTTGATTTTGAATTCCAGGAAATTATCATTTATTTTCGTATGTTTCCTTTAACTATTTAGTGGCTTAAATTAAAACTTATTTGAAACAGTTTCTAGCTTTATCTGTCTCTTATTTTATGAAACTGTTTGTCACGTCATGATAAGAAAATGATGCAGTATAAATTGTTTCTTATTTCGTCTGTTTACTGTCAATATCTGTATGCTATTTTTACAAAAATCAAAGTACCTGAATACGAATTTAAATTTAATATCCAATACAGTATATAAATTTATCTGAGCAAGGTAAACTCTAATGACATCTAATGAATGCTTAAACAAACATTTTCTCTTTCAAAATAGTGGCTGTCAATGCACCTCAAACTTAAATATGAAAAAAACCTTACAAAAAAACGTGTAATTATTTATTTTACCGCTTTTCAAACTCAATAATTTTACTTGAATTAATAGGTATATACAATATTTTTATAAATGTTTATTTATAATTAGCAATATTTAAAATTATATATACGAACAATTCTGAATATTGGTGTAACATTCGTCGCCTGATGAGAACCCAACTACTAATATCCAACCTTTCTGTAGCCATTAACATAAGTAAATCATTTTATATTTCATGCCTTTTGTATTTTTATTTTAAAGTACTTTTTCAAACTCACTCATAAATAGGTTGCACGCTCATATAGTCTATAAATATTATACAACTTTATAGCTTTTATATCAATTATCACCTGCACTAAATTAATTGGCATCCAACCTAATTCGATTCCTTAAGGGATATTCTGGTTTTCACTGATGGAAGTGGGAAAGAAAATCAACTTTCATAATTACTTAGCGTAATGTTCTTCAAAATAATCAATTATTAACTTTTAAGTAACTGGCCATTCATAAGAAGTTTGCAGTGAACATAAAACTCACTGCATCAAAATCGTAGTTGATGGCTTAAAAAGCGAACACATCACAAAGATAATAAACTCCGGGCCAGCAACTACTGGATCAAAATTACAGTCTGGCCTCCACCACATCAATTTGTTTATTTCTCCCAGAAGGGTTGCCAACTGTCAGCTAAGAAATTACCTTTAAGTATATAACTAAACATTTAACATTGTTATGCTATTGTACCTAAAATAAATTAGCTTAAATTTTTTTAGTTGATGACTATAATCATTAAAGTAATTTTTTTACGTATCTAGTAGTAAACTATAAAATAAAAGATAGATTTTTCTAATTTCTTAAAGATAAATAAGCATGATTATGGAGCAGCTTATCGAATTAACATTTACAAATAAAAATTTACAAATACACTTCTGTAAAATCGACGAATAAAGTTTTAAAAAAATGATAAACTCAAAGTGGATTTTGTGTAATTAAATCTGGTCATAACTTTGAGGAAAAAGTTATTTTGTGCACTTTTTTGATCAGGACTTGTGATGTGGTCCTTTTAAACATACAACTTTATTTAAAATATATCTAGTAAAGGGATCACAGTTCGATCCCAATCAGCGTCATAAGAAATGTTGAAATAATTCAGCTTATATCCACCCACTGTTTATTTGTAAAGAGGCTTTTATTTGTAAATAATAACGTTTTCTGATGATTAAACAGAATTAATATGTAACAATAGCTACTCCCAGCTATTTACACTCGCCTCACTCATTTAAAATCTATGTTAAACTATAACTTGCCGATCGGCGTCTTAACAATTACAAATTAAATAAATATGTTATTTTGAAAGTCCGTATTTTAATAAACTACGAATAATACATAGTGAAATATAAATATAAAATGCCCGGTAGTAAATACTATCTCAAACTCATTCTTATTAAAGGGTTAATTTAATATAAAATGTTAAAAAGACAAACAATTAAAATTAAAAAAATCCAAGTACAGCTTTTCAATTCAGTCTGCAGTTAACACCCTTTTTTCTATAAGCTCTGACTTTAACCACTTACAAGTTTCATCGCGGTTCTGTTTTAGTACATCACTTCTTTTTTTAAATAAAATATCAAGTATTATACTTATAACAACATGTGTAATTGATTAAATTGGTGGCTAATGAAGTTGGTTTAACCCCAATTCACGTTTTCAGTTCAACCCAGTTCCCCTCCCCCAGTTTTTCAGAATATTCTACTAATAATATACATATACTAATAATATAAATACATATGCCCTATCCTACAGCAGCCTCAACTCTACGTTTTGCTGCAAATGTAACTTTGGGACTTTTACTCCATATCAGTCCATATTTTACGTGACCGTGTATATAAAAATAAGGAGTATTTCTATAATAATGCACTGCTAAAAAACGTATAATAGTTCTACATTATTTATATATTTATATGAAAATAATACAAAACCTAAGAGAAAACCTATCAAGCATAAAAGAGTATCAATTAATGCAGTTTGGCAAATTTTAAAAATTTTGCTAAATGCACTATTATAACAAAATACAAGAAATAATGCTCAAAAGGACTTGCAATTTTACATGTACACTTCTCAGAATATGAACTATTAAATTTTATCAAAAACTAAAAATCATAAAAAAAAAATAGATTTTTGAGGAGGTGGATCTCTTAAAAAGGGAATGTTGATAATAACTATTCCTTTAAATAGGCCTTTATTTTTAAATAATGATTGTCCTTATGTAAGATAATTCTAATATGGCAGGTGTAGCAGACATTTAATTACTATATACATGGTGACTTATGCAGTTCTCCCCCCTCCCCCAGTTTTACAGAATATTCTACTACTAAAATCAATAAAAAAATATGACATAAACATACATCTTAAAACACTTCGTTAGTTAGTTACGGCTACCTAAAGATCTGTACGTCATTCCTTGGCTAACATTGAAATAAATCCAAACTAAACTTCTAAAAATGTAAATTACTTGGAAAACGTCGTTGTATATCTTATCATTTGATCTGTAAAAGTTACTAACTACTATTAGATTCAGAAACATACCATTACTTTTTTATATGAAATATATTTTTTTATTTTAGGATCACACGCTAGAGATTTTGCTATAAAACTTATTTTATTTTTATGTGCAGTAACATTGTTAATTGGATAATAAAAACACATCTATGAACATAATTTATAAACAACTTATTCCTGATAAAATTTATGTAAATTTTACTCAGGTTAATACTATTAATACAATTTAACAAAATGCCTTAGGTTAGGCCTACTCTGTGCTTTAAAAGAAAATTTTTAAAACTGAACCAATATTTGTAAATAAAATGTTGGATTCTTTCGTAATGGAACCACTTATAAAATGTTGCATTTTATAACTTTCCGGAGAGTTTCTTTGTATGCTCATCCGAATAATTACAAAGAGTTAATACTTCAAAAGGATTCATCATGTCCTTTAGAAAGAAAATGCTTATTTTCAGAAAACATCATAAAATGTTTAGTAGAAAATTACTGTTCTGTGCTAGACAAGTAACAATGCAGGCTTGTTCAATTTTCAAAAAAAAAAAAAGTGAATATATAAAATGTATATAAACCACTTTCAGTTTATTACGAGTATTTCTTTCTTTCTATTAAGATTTATTCCAAATAAACAAAATTCGTCGTAAACAGGAGGAAATAAAAATGCAGTGGCTGCAAGTTTTGTTGAAATAGAATCATAAAATTAAAGACAAGGCTGCCAACAGAGAGCCTGTGGAAGTTGAGTTGTGAGGGTGATAAATCTGGGAGATTAAACTAAGTTTGTGAATCCCATAAGCCAAGCAGTCTTCTTGAGTTACACTGTTTTGTAAACATCTTACGTTTATTTCAGATAGTCAATTACGTATATAGTTATTTTTTATTGTGTACTTTATTTATAGGAAATATTTACATATCCAATAACTACACTTATAGCTTATTAGAATATTTTTAAATTGTTAAGTGTTTGAAGACGTTTTTATCTAAATTAGTCTTCACACTACAGATAGTACAATCTTAAATACAAATACATAAAATCTAAAGTTAAATAATTTTGTTAAGTCAAGATCCATACTATCTTTAAACATTCGGACAATTGTTTACATTAAACAGCTTAGACTTAGCTTGTGTTCCTGTGCTGTTTTATAAATCATTTATTCAAAACAAGATAAATATTTTTGTTCATGGTAGTCCTTTCTTCATCTCATTGTATGATCGATTGTTTTATTCAACAATCGATTAATTGGTCATAAACGGATATATTTTGGCTCTGGCGATCGATCGAGTAATGGTATGGGGCAGGCGAACCATTCGTCTACTGGCAGTTAAATATTAAAAGTGATCTATGATTTATAATATTGTTTGCAGTTGCCGAAAACTGTGTATGAATGACGGAAAAGGCAATAACCATTATTTTATTCAGGTATGTAGCGTAATATTGTTAGTGTATATTTGGTGAAGTCTTATTTACCTGACCAAAAATTTTAAATCAGTTTTAATTTTACTGGTGACTTGGAAACATTATGAAGTATAAGGGTAAAGGGGTTACGTTAAGATAAATAAAATATACAGTCGTTGAGTTTAACAATATTTTTAATATATACAGTTTGTTATTAAATTCTATTTTGTTTTGAGGTTCAGTTTCAATTAAATTATACATAATTACCGTAAAGTTCAAGACTTACATATGGAGACGGCTGGTTTCGTATATTGGAAAAATGAAGCATGCATCAGTCAAGAAGGGCAAAGTTAGATTTCAACTAAATCCTGGTTTTGAAGATTTCGTAAGTCACATTAGTAAAACTAACTGTCTGTGTACTTTTAAGTAAATGTTACTTTTTACGTATTACTTAGCACTATTGGCTTCGATATATTATTTTTTTCCTTAACAATTTAAAGGTATAGCATTGATGTAAACCAAATCCTCTACAGATAAGTATTAACAAAGATGTTCAGATTCAGACAAAGAGAAAATTGTTTTCCAAAAACACACAAATAAAACCAACTTCATATTTCGATCACAAGGCTATTCGTTATTGGGCTGTTGTTAAGAGAGGCACTGGCCACTAATGAATTATGCCCACGGACACTAAGCGATTTCCAATGGTGGTGTTTTCAACTTGTGGAGGCAAAAAGTTAAATTTAACACCTTACAACTTATCCTGTCCTGGCAGTTCTGTAGGTAATAAGTTAGGTCTCAGTGCCTCTAAGGAGTTATACCTTTCTTAGTGAATAAGGAAGGTAGAACTTTAGTTATGTATATATATATATATATATATGTGTGTGTGTGTGTGTGTGTGTGTGTGTGAATGTTTAAGAATTAAAATTTTAGAACAAGAGTTTACTTAATATATACCTGGCATATAAAAAAACCGTTTATTTCCAACTATATAATATCATCGAACTTGAATATTTACATACATTAGGATTATTTGCTAAAGTATTGCTTAGAAAATCATTTGTGTATAAAAAATTAATACAAATTTAAATACCATTTGAGTAACTAAAAAAAACGTATTTGGCACTGTCAAAAACAGCCTCAGGACTACTTATATCTTACTAAGGGGGTAATTTAATAGCACAATAATCACCAATTATAAAAATATGATACATTACTTTTTTTATGTATCATTCATACTGATATTTTAAAAGGAAGTACATATACAATTGTATTATTACAATAGTAAAACAATGCAAACTTATATATACGCTTAAAAGTCGTATGTTTTATTCCTACTAACAAATACAGCACTCATCCTTTAATACTAGTAACACACTGTAGTAGACACTGAATTATTCATGGATTCCGAAAGATAATTTTCTTTTTAATGCAATGATTGTAAAAACACTTTATTGTGTAACGAATTAGAAAGTGAGGTAAGCTATCAAATAATCACATTAATATTAGTTCCCTCATTATATTTGCACACTTATTTTCTAACAAATTCTCTCTTCTTCATTATTTATTATCCAGTTATCAGGTCCTCCAGAGTCCGGATGCTGTGTAGCGAGGAGAACTGAGAATCAACCATGTCATTCTGCTAAAAATTAGGCAAATACTACGTGGTTTGGATTCCATGTAAAGCTACCTTATAAGCTGTGGCTACTTGGCTACTAATAAATTACTCTTTCTAAGAAACAGTTAACCTTTGTTAGTAACAATGACCACACTCGTTCATCTACATTCTTTACACTCATTTAGTCGTAATATTCACTCATATCTTTGTGATTGGTGTCTTAATGGCGAATAATTAATAATAATAATAAATCTGCAATTTAGTACATATCTTGCGTTTTTAAATGTTTTCATGCTAACAAAAATTGCTTTATGTCACGCCTACAAACAAAACTTATATAACGTAGAGTTTAAAGTTCAATAATAAACAAGTTTCTGTTCAGAAACTGTTTAAGTCAAGTAGGTTAACCCTAGGGAAAGTCCCTTATCATGGTAACGGAATGGAAAACTACATGTGGGTGGCTTATGGGACACTTTACTACTGGACTTTGAAAGGGATTGAGTTCATCCCTTAATACCTTTAGTCCCGTATTTATCTGGGCTGTAACAGCCAACTCAATAAACGAAAATGAAGAGATTTACTAATAAGATCTCACACTTACATAAAATATACATATGTTTAGAATACAACCTTACTACCGCTGTATTCTAATGATGGTGCAATGGAAATAACACAAAATGTTACCAGATAGCTGAAACATAAATTATTATTTTATTTCATTTCATTTATTAGTGCAGGAGACAATAAAAAATTTATTGCACAAGTCATTAGCTATTATATCTAAAATTTAGGCATTCATTTACATCCAAGACACTTTCAAACTTACAATTGATCATGCACTCAAACTAGTAATCATCCGTCGCCAATTTTCACCCCTTTCTAGCTCAGAGGTCAGTCATTCAATTGGTCTCCCAATTCTGTTCCAGTAATTCGCCCATGCTGTAAAACGTATTATACACTAGAAAGCGTGTAAGGCGAGTTTTAAACACCTTAGGTGTTCTGGAATTCTTAATTGACTGTAGCAACCTGTTCGTTAGGCGAGCACCTGCTTGTGAAAGCAAGTGTTCGTAAAATACCGTTCTGTGTCTCCTTGTCTGGTAATTTTCTCTACCTCTTGTCTCGTACCCATGAACGTCACGGCCTCTGGTTAAGGCACATTTCGACCAACAAAAACGGCAGATTCTAAAATGAGAAGACTAGGCATAGTCAACAGTTGCAAATTTTTAAAAGTAGCCCTGCATGACTCTGCTGCTCAATTTTGCGATTGTTCGGATTGCCTTTTTTTTTATTTAAACACTCTTAAAAAATGAATGTTTCCACTGGCTCCCCACAACACCACTCCATATGAATGATGTGGATAACCAAACTATAATTCGCCGTAATCAGTACCTGACTTGGGCAGTATTTGGCCAAATATCTTAAAACAAATATTCCCGAGGACAATTTGACGCAAACATAGTCAACCCCATGTCAAACCTCGATCGAGGAGTATTCCAAGGGACTTCGGGGCACTGCCTTCCTTTAGAATGGAGTCTGCCACCATGACGGTGAGTCCACCCTCAGACCCTGTAGAGCGTAATGAAAAATTTATAAGATTCGATTTTGATAGGTTTGTTTGAATATTGAGTCTGTTAAATTCATGAACGCAGTTGTTTACGTCAACAAATGTGTTTGCCTCCAAATTTAGTTATGAGCTTTCTTAAAAACAGAGAGTTGTGTCATCAGCGTACTGCCTCAGTCTTCCGTGCAGAATTTATGAACCTATGTCATTCTCATAAACCAGGAAGAGAATAGGACTGAGAATTGAACCCTGAGAACTCCATATCTGACCAGGGTTTTGAACAATAATTTGCAATCTGGACAATTTGTGTTCTATATCTTAAAAACGATATACGTAACCCACCCGCACACCCATACACGTACAGTGGTATTGACACACCCGCACACCCATACACGTACAGTGGTGTTGACCCACCCTCCCACCCATACCATTATTGCTGTTGACCCGCCCGCCCACCCATACATTTACTGTGGTGTTGACCCACCTGCACGCCCACACACTTACTGTGGTGATGCGGGTACACATACAGTGGCATTAACCCAGCCGGCCACACATACACGTACAGTGGCATTGACCCACCCGCCCACCCATAAACGCACAGTGGTATTGACCCACCCGCCCACCCATACACAGACAGTGGTATAGACCCACCCGCCCACCCATACACGTACAGTGGTATTGACCCAACCTCCCGCCCATACAAGTACAGTGGCATTGACCTACCCGCCCGTCCATACACGTACAGTGGCATTGACCCACCCGACCACCCATACACGTACAGTGGTATTGAATGCCATAAAAGTGGCACGCCTCGAATGCCATTGGATTCTAATTTGTCAAGCAGTTTTTCGTGTTCAACGCAGTCGAATGCTTTAGAAATGTCAAGAAACACGCTTAAAGTGTGATTATGATCTTCTATGCTCTCCACAATCGAATCAACTAGACTCACAAATGCGTCCATCGTAAATTTGCCCTTTCTGAACCCAAATTGGTATTCCGAGAATCTGTTTAGAAAATAAAGCATTCTAGAAAGTAACAGTTTTTCAAATATCTTGCTCAAGCTGGTAAGATTGAGACAGGCGTATAATTATTTATTGAGTGAAGATTCCAAGTTTATACCAAGTTCTGCCATATCTAACGAGCAAACTTCAAGTTTTTTGTATTTTTTTGATAAAAATGATAAATTTGTGTTTTATCTGTATATAAAATACAAGTAATTTACTTTTGATAGAAAATTATTTTAAAATAAATTTTCAGCAATAAAAACAAATTCAGCAATCATAATGAAAGGATCATTTAATCAGCATGAGTTTTGAAAAACAATGCGTTTTCATTCCTCATTATAAAAAGGTTATAAGAGCCTAAAAACCTAAAAAAAACTGTAGAGCTACTGTATTATGCTCTGTAGAAAAAGTAAGTCAATATTCTACTATAAATCATTATCTTTTGGTTGAATGATTAAAATCAGGCAGTTTGTTGAATATTAAACCCAGACTTATATTATTTTGAGATATAGTTGAATATTAAATACCTAATGTCCTAATATGTTTGTATTATTTACTGTATGATGGTGAGCAGATGTAAATGCTTTAGCTACATTGTAATACAATGTAAAAAAGATGAACTCTGAGCCCTTTCTATCAGACTCAGACCATATTAGTTCAGGAGTGGCACCCCTAGTGGCCGGAATACCAAACACAATGCCATGTGTTTCTTGTACCAATATATCTTCTACCTTACAAGAATTCGTAAAAGTAAGATAGTGATAAAAAGTTATTATAATTTTTGGTACGATGAAATCGACATTTTAGGTAGTAAGTAAACATTGTTGTACTACCCAACTCATGTAAATAACTCGTTGAGTGTGTTTAGATTATATTCTATGTACATTTATTATTAGGCATAGATGATTTTTCTTAATACTATCTTCGTTTCCTTTCAAACCATGATTTACATACTTTTATGTTTTATACATACTTTTATTGCTTTTATAATTATTCATTATTCAAAGTTGAGTACCGAATTGTAGAAATATGACCGAATATGAGGACCGAATGACTGTAATGAGTGTAATACTGTAATAAACGAGTGGAAATTGTTATTAAGGTCGACTGTTCCTTACAAAAACCAATTAAGTGTCCAATAACGATGTACTACTTTACATGGAATCTGAGCCACGTAGTATTGGGGTGGTTTTCAGTTATGTGACTAGCCATATAGTGATTAATTTAATGATTAAATAGGTAATGTCTGTATGTAGACTCAGTTTAAAGAATAAAACTCAAATGATAGTTGTAACAAAAATTAAAATAAGAGCCTTAAGTTTTAATTGACTTTATAATTTTAAGAGTCAGGACCATTTACATATACGTTAATTATGTATATGATTCAGTATAAATTTAAACATGAACTTGGTATAATTTTAATTTTTTTAAAGTATTTGCTTTCTAAATTCAGTACAGTTGCAAAATAATCTTAAATACCTCGTCAATTCGGATTGAAATACATCAGATCAAGATGACTACAGTAACCCTATTACGTAAATAAGTGTAACAAATACTAAATGTCAACTTCTTATCTTTTAAGAGTTTATATGTTACCATTTGATATGTACGAATGCAGTAAAGTCTGAAAATATTATAAAAAACCTTTTAAACTAAGATTTACTAGCTAAGTACAATGTAGATAGTAAACTTTTAGACTCAAATAGAGATCTAAACAATTATAAAAAAAATTAAAATACCTTTTTCGTTATTAGAACGTGTGCTGTATCGAAAATAATACTGAATAAGAGAAAGACTTGACAACACAAAGTGAGGTGGGATTTCAGCTGACTTTCCATTTACATAAGTCCAAAGAACAGTGATGCTAAGTAACCGTAATCCAAAACACTATTGCCAACTTTGCACTTAGTTTTTAATCAAGATAAAAATAGAGAACTTTTCAAAACAGCATTTGTCACAACAGATCAACTAAAAAAAATCATATTTATTTCCCGTTTATTTTAAATTTAACTATTTTTAACAGTGAAGAATATACAGTAAAATCATGAACAAATTAGTACTGCATAGTTGTCCATTAAACTTAAGTTTTGTCATGAATTATAAATTTATGTAATTATGAACGTTGTTGATATAAGTAACTGCATCATCAAATCAATCAATCAATCAATCAAACTTTATTGCCATATAATACAATTAGTACATGGGCAGGCGTCAATTATTCTAGTGAACAATACTGTACATAGAATACATATATATATATATATATATATATATATATATATATATATTCCTAGAATTATAATTAAAAATTGACTATTAATTACTTTGCAGAAACTCATTTATATTATAATATGCTTCACTCAAAAGTAAGCCTTTAAGTCTGGTTTTAAAAGGTTTTGCATCCATTTTAATTTTTATTGGGGCTGGCAGAGAATTAAATAATTTAATACCATTCATTAATAAATGTTTTTTAAAAAAGGAGGTCCGGTGTTTAGGTATTGGTAGATTTGTTTTACTTCGGAGGTTGAAGCTATTGGAGCATTGAGATGGTTCCATTCTGAAAAGGTCAGGGTTATTTATGACAAAACTTAGTGTTTGATATATATAAATGGATGGAAGTGTTAAAATATTGTGGTTTTTAAACCATTCTCTGCATGAATTGGTTCTTCTTAGTTTGAAGATGATCCTTACGGCTCTCTTCTGAAGTTTGAATAGTTGTTTAGTTCTACTGGTTTCAGAGCCCCAAATAGATATTCAATATGAGAGGTGTGGATAAACTATCCCATAATAAGTTGTCAGGAGATGACAAGACTCAAGCTGCGATGATAGAACTCTTAGTGCAAAAGTTCCTGAGCTCACCAAGCTTGCTACTCTATTTACATGGCTATTAAAGCGCAAGTCATCATCTATAAGCAACCCTAAGTACTTGACAGATTTTACAGGGCATATTAAAGAATTTCCTAAAGCATGCATTCCATGGTCACTCTCCTTTTTGGTAATAGAAAAATTTAAAATACTAGTTTTTTCCATGTTAACCACAAGTTTGTTTGAACTAAACCACTGAAGCAAACAATTCATTTCAATCGTAAGACTTTGACCCAAAAGGGGTTTACTTGGCTCAATAATTGACACAGCTGTATCATCGGCAAAAAGGCTTATATCTGCCCTAGAAACGCCTGATTTTATGTCGTTTACAAACAGAAGAAAAAGTAAAGGACCAATAACTGATCCCTGAGGAACACCGTTTTTCATCTGTACTACATGAGAAAAGCTATGCCTAAGTACCCTTAATCTGTCAATATAAGGAATTGTAACATGCTGTTTCCTATTCATTAGGTAAGATCTTATCCAAAATAATGGAACTCCTCTTACTCCAACACACTCCAATTTGTCCATCAGAATATCATGATTAACAAGATCAAACGCCTTGCTCAGGTCGACGAAGACTCCAGCTGCGCATAGACCCCTATCCAATGCAGAGACAATTTGGTTTATCAAGTGAAAAATTTCATGAGAGGTAGATATATTTTTAAGAAATCCAAATTGATACCTGTAAATTAAATTATGATTTGACAAGAATTGCATCAGCCTATTGCAGAATGCCTTTTCCATCACTTTAGAAAAAGTGGAGATCAAAGCAATTGGTCTGAAATTGTCTAGCTTCTCGAATGAACCTTTTTTATGCAATGGTTTAACTATGGAAGTTTTTAAAGTTCTGGAAAGCAACCTGTTTTAAATGAATAATTTAAAATGAAGCATAATGGTTTGACTAAGAAATCGTAGCAATCTTTCAAACGTTTAGACGAAATGCCATCAAAACCAGCCGAATTCTTTGTTTTAAGTGACATAATTATGCTGATTACTTCGTTCACTGTAACAGGAGTTAAAAAGAAAGACTCATTAAGCAAAGGAATGCTGCAAACATTCGAATGTGATACAAAAGGTGAAGGTACAGGAACGCGATCAGAAACAGTAGCAAAGTAGTCATTGAAAAGATTTGATACTAAATTTGGATCCTTTATTATGTGATTGTTGCCGTCTCTAATTTGAAAATTTTGGAAGGAATGCTTTTTGATAGATGGTCTGTTTTCATTAATTATCTCCCAGATTGTCTTAGAAGTATTATTTGAAGATTGTATTCTATTAGAAAAATATACAGACTTTTCCTGCCTGATACTATCTTTGAAAGTTCGTTTTATTCTACGATATTCTTTTCTTTCATTACTCGACCAATCCGAGTCCCTACTGATATAATACAGACTTCTCATTCTGTCACGCAGGGAAGCAAGCTGAGAAGATAATATAATTCTACTGTTAAAAGTCACCTTCTTAAGCTTGGTCTTCTTTAATGGAAAGGCCACATTAAAGTGGAAGTCCAAAATAGACATGAAGTTATTGGTCATTTCATTTATTTCAACAGAAGAAAATATTTCTTGCCACGTTTCCATTTTAAATAGATATTTAAAATGACGAATACTATTGTGATTTATAAAACGTTTCATTGAGTACTGGGGCTCTTGTTTGTCTATCGGTTGAAGGTCTATTTTCAGACTAAGTAACTGTGCATGATGATCGGAAATTGCAGAAATAAGGACATCGCAGTTAAGTTCACTTGAGGGGAAATCAGTAAAAATATGGTCAATTCGAGATCTGGAGCCTTTGAATTCTCTCGTATAAGACTTAACCTGTGATTTAAGGGAAAAAGATGACATGACATTAATAAACCTACAGCTATTCAGATTGTCTTTGGTATCGTCTATATTAAAATCTCCCATTACTACCGTCATAGTTCCAATCTTCACAATGCTCTCCAAATAGTTTATCAATCTATTGAAGAACAAATCTATGTCGCTATTTGGTGGCCTATATACTGAAAGTATAAGAAGTTTATCTATGTGGAGTTTGACCTTTATAGCAGCTAATTCAATTGCTCCCTCATGACAGAAATGAGATATATCAACAAGCTCATACTCACATTCGCGTTTCAAAAGTATACTACAAAAGTATACGCGTTTCAAAGTTATGATACTGCTTTTTTTGATAAAACTACAAGAATACAAAATGTGTTCTATAATTCTATTCTTCAAAGTAAAATTGCCTCGGGGATAATATATAGATAAGAAGGATTTCTACAAATCCAAACACGTATTAATTAAAACACTATGTCTATAAATATTCCACAATTATTTACTTATTCAGCATATAATGTTTATCATTACAATTGTATAAATTCGTTTGATATACCCGGGATCTGGTGGAAGACCAAAACGACTAGGATATATATAAACCAAGATGTCATAGTAACGTATAACCATCCTATTCCGAGAGACAACTGACTTTTCCAATCAGATATGGGATTTAGCCTCGGTCAAATTTGGGACTTCATCTTGACCAATGTCCCTGTTCTAGAAATTAATTTATTGTCTTCACAATAAAATAAACAAAACTTATTCATATCTTGAACCTATAATGAAATTAAATGTAAAACATTCCACTTAGGAATTTCTCTTCGTAATGTAGGTATGTGAATAACAACAAAATTACTATTATTTGACGTATAATATTGAAGAACTAGCTCACATAGTATACATTTTAGGGACAGAGAAATAACTTGATTATGAACGACAAAAACTAGATAACAGAATCCTGTTATATAAACATATTTCAAATTAATCTAAAACCTAATACTTTTGATTGATATAGTTAAATTTTAAACTTATTTTACGAATATCAGCGACAATGGAGATGTTGTAATCGTGTAATCAACTTTTACTATGTACATGTTTCAATTAAAAATTAGGTAAAACTTCTTTGAATAATTCTACTTAAAGAGCCTCGTCATTTGCAACTCGTTGAGCTTATCGTCAGTTAAGAAGACTACGATTGTATTTTACATAATCGTAATTTTTAAATTTAAGAGCACGACTCATTTTATGAAATAAAGTTAAGAACGTCTTTATTTATATATTACACGAGGAAAATTTAAAGCTGCAAAGCCCTCTCCACCACTTAACCTTAAGCCATATATTTAATGCATTTATTATGTAAATCATTTTTTAATCTTTATTTTAGTTGATAAAAAAAAAAAATAAATAATATGTGTGGTAAATTTTTAGTTTAATTTTATTTTTATGTTTTATAAAGGTTCTTTATAGTTAAAAATATTGTTATCCAAGCTTTTACTATGTTTACCATCATGTAAAATATCCTAAGTATTTTCAGTTTTATTGATAATAATTATTTTGGTAAAATGTCAATAATTACATATCATGAAAATAATTACTCTTTATACCATAAGTATAAAGAGTATGAGATCATTTATAATGGTCTTAGCTTTATTTGCCTATACTCATACTGTTATTGTAACTTCAAGCGCATATATACCTCAAAAACAAAAATAAGAGAATATTTATTCATATTGATTGACTAGAAATATCAACAACTTTAAAATTAGGCATTATGAAGTGCTGTTTTAACGTTGAACTCCACAAATTAGTAATTCTAAGACTATACTCGTACGATGGTATCGTACCAACCATCCACCCATATACGTAAGGTAGGCGATATTGACCTACGCACCCACCCACTCGCATACGTACGTATGGTAGTATTAACCCACCCTTCCAGCTATACACTTACTGTGGAATTGATCCACGCACACACCCATACAAGTAAATTGTTAATGGCCTACCGGTTCACGCACAGTGATACGAAGACTTTGAAGAGTACAATACATAATCAAAGTGTCCTTCCGTACTCTTTGCAATATAATGAAAATAGTTATATTACTTTTACACTCTTTATTGTATTGTTTATGTACATTTTTCATGCATATTTTCCTAAATACCTATTTTATTTTACTGCACCAAAACATATCTCACAAGAAATTTGATGAAATTATCAATAGTAAAATACATGAAAAGAGTTGAGTGTGGTTTATATAATATGATATTATTACTATTCTATTTAAATGCGTAGCCAAATACCCACAAACCTGTAGATAGCATGAACGTTCACGGTACTCATAAATTAGATTAGTTATGTAGATGACGTGACGATGTCAACAACGTAATGAATGAGCAATAGTCACGTGATTATGGGAGAATAACGGATGTTCCTCATAATGTGTTTAGCTTATGGCTGGTGTTATAACCAGTCGAACGTTATTAGTACCGTTAGTTTGACAATAGGGAGAGGCAATTTAATAAAAATTTTGTTTTTTTTTATTTTTTATAAATTGTACACAATTATGTTGACTTGAAATTTAAGTTGAAATTTAAAACCAGATATATAAGAGACCAGAAGTAATCTTTACTTATAATTATTTATTTTATACAATAATATCTACCTTCCGAACTGAAATCAAACAAACTTTTAAGTATATATAAAAATTAAAAAAACAGGACACCTTGTAATTGTGATAGTTTAATAAAGAAAAAAAAATAGTAAACGTTTTCATTACTAAGTTATTGTATAGTTTTAATTTGTATTGATCTATTTTATTTAAATAATTTAAAATAAACTAAATAATAAATTTTACATTTAATGTGGAAATACCCTGTCTCAAAAACGAAATTTATTGATGATATTCGATTAGCGATAAGTAACATGTAGCTGAGTAGTTATATATGTAAAATAGCAATACATTTTTACATGGTATATTTAGGCTTTCATAAAAGACACACTAACTTTTAGTCTAACAGAAACCTACTTAAATTTAATTTGTACTGTTTTTTAAAATCCTTTCACTAAACATAAAAATATTCAATAAAGAAAGATAGTGTAATTTTATAAAAATAATACAACAGTTATGCAATTGAATATAATATATTGAATAAGTTCCAGCCGGGCTATTTAATACACGGTGAGATTGTATTGTAGGGGTTCTGATGTTAAATTCAATTACCGGGATTTGCAATCAAGCAACGTTTGTACATGTGTGGTTGAGACACTCCCACCCATCAGTGTCAACATTGTAGCTCAGTGAATCCATTTGAACTTTGGGGGTATAAATTTATCATGTGGGTGCTGGTTACTACAATTAATTACAACATTTCTATCTTACAATATTTTTATACAAGCCTAACCAAACCAACATTATTTCCGAATAATATTGGATTGTATAAAAAAGCTTCCTCAATTACACAAATTGCAAAATCTATTTTAAACCCAAAAAACTAAAGTCGTCAATTTCCATTCATTCAATAATTGATAATTTCGTTGTATACATCCTAAATCATAAAATACCTTTCCTGGTAACTACATTTTTCTAGGGCATGTTTTCCTATTTTTAATAAAGAGGGTAAATTTTATGGACCATTCGTATCTATGTTTAACACAAAAATAAAAACCTCCCACAGCGTAAATCAGTACAATGATCATCCGTCCATCTCACATACTTCTTTTTAAACACCCACTCAAGAAACATCCCACAATCCTTAAGTAAATCTTAACATTTTTATGTTCATCATTTGGAAATTTTCTATATTTGCCCGTATGTCTATTCATAAATTTGAAGGTATCAAGTTTGATATCTATATATTTTTTCACGATATATCACAATCATTTCTTCTTGTACTGTTTACTTAAAAAAAACAAAAAATCTAAACGAATTCATGAATGATTCTTGTATGTGCAAGATTTAAGGTTTACAGCATGTTATCTTTATATGTTTTATATATATATATATATACATCATAAATATATATATATATATATATACATATATATAATATACAAAACACTCTTGTGAAAAATGAACTCAGAACTTTATACTTTTTAGTTTTATATTATACGTTTTTTACGGTAAATCTTATGTTCTTTTCACATTTGAAACAAAACTATGTCACGAAATAAAAAAACAATATGAATTTCGTACACATTAAAATTTACATAATTTCACACTTGTTAGTAATAAATGAAAATTACTGGAACCGGTAAATATATAATTAAGAGAAAAACATGTTTAGTAAGTTGATATGAAACAACTTTCATGTAGATTAGCTAATTATTTGTAACAGTTTAAAATCTAAAGGTTATAACTTGTGCATTGTAGCAGATAAAATGTTTGTAATATTGTAAATTTTAAATGCAGATATTTGTAATTAAGTTGTTTGAACAGTAAGGTAATTCATAATTCATGTAATTCATAGACATTTCTATAATGCTAATATTTTTTTATTTACTTATATACTTTAGATTAAGAATCAACAGTTTTCATCTGATTGATATAATGAATACAATTACTATTGACGAACTATGTAACAACTATTGGTTGACGATTGAACCACCATAGACTGACTACTAAACCATCATAGAATCGTTATTTATCCATCATATACTGAATATTGAACTACCTTAGACCGAGTATTAAACCACCATAGCTTAGCTTATGAACCACTGTATAGTGAATATTGAGCCATCGTTTAATGAATATTCAACCATCATAGACTAAGTATTTAACTACCATGCATTAAATAATGAATCACTATATTCATCAAATCAAATCAAATATTTCATTGCCAGGAACATTACAATAAATGCATAGCAATTGTCAAGACTATACTAACTATAATTTTTACCATATACACCACAGTAACACCTCAGTCATACATACATTGTATCCTCCATTTACTCATGCTAATTCCCCCCCCCCCCCCAGCATCGGTTGTAAGTCTTAATTATGTTGTCTCCCAGTCATATGCCATTAACTCATCACAGGTATAGAACGCCTGTGACGTTAAATAGCGTTTGAGACGAGTTTTTAACACCTTGGGCTTTGGGGCATTTCTAATTGAATCTGGCAACTTGTTAACAAATCGGACACCCGCATATAAGAGCAAGCGTTCGTGAACTAACGTCCTATGTCTCCCAGTTCGGTAGTTGTCCCTGCCCCTCGTATTGTACGTATGTATGTCCCGTCCCCTTATCATGTTTCCCTTAGAGACATAAAATAAGGTTGTTTCCAGTATATAGAGGCAGGGCAGGGTCAACAGTTGCAGTTGTTTGAATGAATCTTTGCAGGATTCTCTGAACCTTAATTGCGCTATAATACGAATAGCTCGTTTTTGCAATTTGAACACCCTACTGAAATGATTGTTTGCGGAAGCTCCCCATAGAACCAAACCGTAGGTAAGATGGGGGTAAATCAAACCATAATACGCCGTTATCGGGATATGAGTTGGGCAATATTTGGCTAGGGCTCTCAAACCATAAATGCCTGAGGCCAATTTTGTACAAACTTGGTCAATGTGACGGCTCCAGGTCAACCCTCGATCCAGGTGTATTCCCAGGAATTTTGAACTCAACGCATCCTCTAGCATGGTGTCCCCCAACCAAACGGTTGGTCTCTCAATGTCCTCCTGTGGTCGCAACGCGAAAGACAACAAATTGCCCTTTGCGGGGTTCACTTCGAGATTGAGGCTATTGAAATATTGAACGCAGCTATTTAAATCAACAAAGGTTTGCTGTTCCAAGATCGATTTTTATTCATTAATGAAAAAAAGGGTTGTGTCATCAGCATACTGGATGGGTTTACCTTGCAATAGTGATGGTCCTATGTCGTTGACATAGATCAAGAACAAGATCGGACTGAGTACTGAACCATGTGGGACTCCATATCTCATTTCAATCGGTTCAGAGAGTTTGTCTGCAATTTGGACTACTTGGTACCGTCCGCTTAGAAATGAGCGAAGCCACTCGAGTGGTACACCTCTGACGCCATCAGATTCCAGTTTGTCGAGCAGCTTAGCGTGGTCAACACAGTCAAAAGCTTTGGACAAGTCAAGAAACACACTAAGTGCGCTGTTTTGACCTTCCAACCCCTCTACATTCTTTTCGACAAGACTCACCACTGCGTCTATAGTCGATTTGTTTTTCCTGAAGCCGAATTGGCTGTCAGAAAGTAGGTTGTGTCTGTTTAAAAATTGCGTCAATCTGATTAAAAACAGTGTTTCGAATATTTTGCTTATAACTGGCAAAATCGAGACAGGCCTATAATTATTTGTAGAGTAGGGATCTTCTTTCTTAAAAATTGGTGTGACTTTTGCTGTTTTAAGGAGCGAGGGAAAAACTCCATTTTCCAAAGACAGGTTTATTAATTGTGTTAATGGTTTAATGATATGGTTTGAATATTGTTTAATGAGCCACATGGACATAAGATTAATATCGTTGGATTTTTTCACTGGGAGCTGCTGAATAATTTTTTCGAGCTCTTCCTCTACTGCGAGAGTCAGTGCCATTGACGAAACTAGGCTCCTCCTACATGTATGGGGGTCTTGTGAAGATGATGGGCGGGATCTCGACTCGCAAGCAACAGAGGCGAAGTATCTGTTAAATTCGTTTGCTACCCCCACCACATCCTCCACAAGCCATTCCCCAATTTTAACTTTAATTTGTTTCAATTCTTGTTTTCAATTCATCATATTAAACCTCCATAGACTCGCTATTTTGAACCACCATATACTAAATATCAAACCACCATAGACTTACTATTGAACCACCGTATATGAAATATTATACTACCATCAAATGTGTATAAAACTAATATACACTGACTATAAAACGACTACCGACAGACTATTAATTCGACATTTGCTGACTACTGACTCACCATAGGCTGACCTCTGAACCACCATAGACTGACCACTAAACCACCATAGACTGACTACTGAACCACCATAGGCTGACCTCTGAACCACCATAGACTGACCACTGAACCAACATATGCTGACCTCTGAACCACCATAGACTAACCACTGAACCACAATAGACTGACCTCTGAACCACCAATGGCTGACGTATATATACAGAGTAGAAGAAAAATCCCGGAACAGATTTTTAATTTCTGAATTATTACACATAAAGCAATAAAACTTGGCACATCAATATTGCACCTATTAAACTACTTTTTTCTGTTATATCAGGGGTTTGGCCCACAAAGACCTAGAAGGAAATCTGAAATGAAAACATAGACAAAATAGTACATCATATTTTGTTGGTATATCTATAATAGAAGAACATAAACTCAGAAATCTGATCTCAAAAGCTTTGCTGTTAAAAAAATTCAACTGGCTAAAATTAAAAAAAGATACAATGAAAGTCATGTTTCAGTCGGTATAGTAGTCTTTTCTTAGCTCAACTTTGTAAATGCCTACTGGACTCAAGCAATAGTTTTTCTAGGATAGTGGGTGACAACGAGGTCAACATATATTTTAAAACTAGCAAAGTTCAAGATGTACGTCACTTTAAAGGGGTTGTCTAGCACAGGTGAATACCACAACAGCCCTTGAAAAGGTTGATCTACTACAAAATGGCAGATGTTTAAAGATTTTCTTGGTTGTAGTAAGACATTGCATTGGTGGCCACAATTTAATGAGCTACTATATCAAAGAACAAAATGCTGCTGCGTGCATTATGCTTGTCATACAAATTTACATTATGAAATTAGTCATGAAAAATAGTTAGCAATTCGAACATTTACTCTCAAAATATTTGATAAGCATCACTTATTTCCAATCAAATCTTTGAACATCAGCCATTTTGAACTAGATCAACCAATTTATTGTTTGTTTGTGGTATTCACCTGTGCTACAAAACCCCTTAAAAATTATGTAAATCTCGATCTAAGCTAGTTTTTATATTTTTAATGACCTCTTTGTGGGCCCCTATCCGTTGGAAGTGAAGAGTCACCAACTATCCTAAAAATAAATATTGCTTAAGTCCAGTAGGTATTCACAAAGTCTTACTTTCCCAACTTGAGGTAAGAAAAGACTAATAACCTGACTAAAGCAGGACTTTCATTGTATATTTTAAAAATTTATACCAGCAGTATTTTTTTAAGATCAACCCTTTTGAGATCGGATTTGTGGGTTTATGTTCTACTACCTTAAACCTTTAATTGGATGTACTACTTAACCTATGTCCTCATTTCAGATTTTCTTCTAACTCCTTGCGGGCCTAACTGTCGCTCTGATATGACAGATAAACCGTAGTTACATAAAAAAAAGTAGATTAATAGGAGTAATATTGATGTGCCAAGTTTTATTGCTTTATCTGTAATCGTTCAGAAATGACAAATGTTCTGGGACTTTTCTTACAAACTTTATGTGTTGATGCAATGAAAGGTGAAATAATATTAAAAGGACGTTCCTTACAAATGTTCCATAGAACACACAGTTATTAGTACGGGAACTTAAATTTTTTATCAACTAATACATACTCAAAAACAACTGATTATTTGAATACTAAGAGTGACATACTATTGTTACGTTTTTACAATTTACCATTCATTGTAACCTGGTAAACGAAACATTAATTGAATATTCTTTTTGAAAATAACAATCTCATTTCAAGTAAATGAAGACTAAATACTATATTTTGTATGCAAGTAAGTAAAAATATAAACGGTTTCTTTTCATATATGGCTTGGGAAATAACAAGTAAAGAGTTAATGTTAGTACACGTAAAAAGTAAACGTAAAAACAACAAACAGGTAGACAGCGGTACGTTGATAGATTACTCGGGTAATGGGGATGACAGAGCAACCAACACGGAGTAATAAATCAACAAGTGTGGCGTGTGTTTGTGTGATTTGTATCATGCCTCGTGATATGTTTACTCTTTGTCTTGTCTGTTTATCGATCAACATATTACCACGGTGTTTACCATTGTTTAATTTTGTTTTTGTTTCTCTGTAACAAAAACAATTAGATAAATTTTAATATTGCGTCGAAAAATGAGCATCGGTAATATCTGCCACAGTATGAATTTTCATATTTTAAATAGGTTGAATGTAAATTTCAAGATTTTTATAAAAATTTAATTTTTGGTGGTTAATATGAATCTTATATAGTCCATTAGAAAACGACGAAAATTATGAAATATATATTAATATATATTTCTTGACAAAACATAAAATTCAATAACATCTTTAAAGAATGTCATAAAGCATTTTGATAATTTTTATACCTTTCAAAATAAATAGCACACAACAAAATGTACGTAAATAAATTGACCTATAATTATATAAATTAATAAATATATTCGTAAATTACTAAATACGTACAACACGAGAGAAAGTTAAATTGCAAAACTTACATTTAAGAGTTATTGTCATAATGCTAAAAGCAGACAGTAATAAAATGGAATACTGAGGTAAGAAAAAAAGTTGGCACAACTTAGTTGGAAATTAAGCTGACTCTTCCATTACACAAGTCTAAGGAAAGGTAACGCTGAGTCAGCCGCTGAAGCTACACAGCTTGCTGCACACTTTGTACTTTGTATAGCTTGTACACTTGGAAACTGGTAGAGCTTAATGTTTGGTGATGTTAATAAATGTATGATATACTTTACATACATATAACAATTTACATATAACAGCCTAGTTACGTTTTACTTCTGTGAGTTTACTGACATTGTTTATTAGTTGGGGAGTTTACGGTTGTTTGGGCCTATCCTTTATAAATAATTACTGCAATGTTCCATTGTTCATAAAGGTTTTAGATTATTTATTTTGATTGTTAGTTGAGCCAGTTGCCGAAAGAGTGTTTTAAGACATCAGTTAGAGATGGGGTAGGTTCGAATCCTGGCATTGGCTGTTAGTTTTTATCAGTAATATTCACCTTGTTTTGTAGTAGTCCTCCCTTTACACTATCTGATATGCTGCCTACATATCGTACAGATCAACAGTACGTATGGTTAGAGTAAAATTAAAGAGGCGATCGGGCGCTTCTTAAAATAAAAACATTAAATAACAATATACAAAATGTCTACTCCAGGAAAAATTTAGTATTCCTGTTAACCAATTTATTGTAGTATGTTCAGAATAAAACTAATAATCTTTTTCTAACATCCCATATTTGTATTTATATTATATTTTAAGTGTAAGATAGAAAACCCAATAATGTTAAAAGGTACTAATTTATATTCCTACCCAGATCCTAGATATATCTATAACTATTAATTCAATACTACTTTAATATGTTTATATATTATTAAAATAAACAGAAGGATTAGATAATGATCCGTATTGTAACTAAAACTGCTTTAGACAATAATTAATGTTTAAATGTTCAGGTTATAAATAGTGTTATTTTTAATTTTCTGAATCGGTTAATTTATAAAAATAGATTTGAGATTTTTGCTAAACATCCCACAAAACTTGCTTAGCCTGATAGTATCCCATTATAGTTCGTAGAATTATTTTTATTTTTGTTATTTAAATTAAGCTCTTTTTTCATTGTGAATAATATTAAGTAAATATATCGACTTAAATGTCAATATAATTTTTTTATGTAGGTAAAAACAACAATATCATAAACTTATAACTACATTTCTTTTATTAATAGGTTTACTCATAGTTAGCTTTCATGTATCTATGTATCACAGAGTTGTGTTTAGTGTATCAATGAATTGCTCTCAGAATTAAGTTTCATGTATCGATGTATTAAAGAGTTATGTATCATGTATTAATGGGTTACGCAACGAGTTAAGATCCTTGCATCGATGTTTTCAGAGTTAAACAAAATAGATTATGAGTTAAAAATGTGTAATTAGATTAAACTCAGAGATATATATCAAATCATCATACTTATTGGTCATATACGATTTAAAAAAAGAAACTTATCCACGAACAAGCATTACCTTTAACTCGTACATGTTCATTGATAATTACCTATATACATAGCAGGTGCTTTTACATTATTTACTGAAAGTGCTAGGCACATTATATACTAAAATTATAGAAAAGTATGTTTCGTAATTAGTGAAATAAAGTATATTAGCAGATGTTGCAAGAATGTAACCGTGACAACTAAGATATTAGCTGGGCTGTTGAGGCACAGATGTTAGAACACGGTAATCGTTAGCTAAATTAATTTAAATTATACTTCTTAGTATATATTTTTGAATATTTATGTTTTTCCATTCCACAGGCTCTGTCTGATATCAAATATGTTTTGCTTTTTCTAAAAAAAATTAAAAGTTGATTTATACTTTTTTTCTTAAATGAACTAACTTAAACTTGTCTTCTTAAATAAATGCATATACTGTAAATCAGCTGGTCAAAGTAGTACTTTATCAACATTGATATAGTCATTTTTACTTTTAAAATGTAAGTGCCTTGGTCGGGAAATGCTTGAAATGATGTATTCCGTTTATAGTTTAAAAACTATGTGTGTGAAAACACTATTGTATATAAATTCAATGCTTTGTAACATTTTTAAATTAATCTAAGTTTCGTGCATATAAATATGCTGAGTTTTTATATACATATACTCTGTATACAGCATAGTAAAAATAACATGAAGAATCATATTCATTGATCACAGTTATGTGTAAGACTTTTACTCCTCATAGATTATAGGTTAATTTTTAGTATTAAATCACTAAAAATAAACAAACTTTCAGTATACTCGTATAATTAATAAACTTACTTTTTCTAATAAAATATTTTCAACTTAGTGGCGTTAACATCACTAAGTGTCACTTTCTAACAAATGATAAACAGAAACACGCATACAAAAGACAAAGAGTAAACATATCACGAGGCCCGATACAAATCACACAAACACACGCCACACTTGTTGATTTATTACTCCGTGTTGGTTTCTCTGTCATCCCCATTACTCGAGTAATCTATCAACGTACCGCTGTCTACCTGTTTGTTGTTTTTATACCAACAATGTTTACCCACCAAAGTTAACTTTACTTGTTATTGTTACCCTTTTTGTCACTATGAGATGGTTACAATTGTTTATGGCTAGAAAATTCACTTAAAATTTCGTTTTGATTGATATTTTTAAATTTTATTTATTTACTATCAAAGCTAAAGTGTTATTATTTTTAAACACTTCAGGGGATGGTTTGGATTTATAAAATTATTATAAATACTTAAAAACACTTAAATTACAAATAATGATAAAATATTGTAGTGTTACTTTCTATTCAACTATCGTAGTTAGATGACTATCGATAATGGCTTGTGATAAATATTATTATACGAACAAAAACTAAATGCATCGCATTTTAAAGTTTACTTAAATATTAATATTGTTTTGGAGTATATACTCCAAAACAAAATATGTCTTTTACATAGGTGTATTTTATTATTTATTACTAATAGTATTTTAAAACTATTTTACCATAAATATGTGTACTATTTTAGAATATTATACCCTTATTTTATTGTTATATAAACAATTCTACGTTATACATCATATAACAATCGAGCTTTTTTAGTGCTGCATTGTGATTTGTTGGCTGCAATACAAGGAATGCCATTTTAAAATAATTAAAATAACTAATTTAAAACACTTATTATTTAAATATTTAGTTTTATTGTGTAAAATCATATTCTATTACATAATTTCCAATTTTAAGTATACCGAATTAATAATTTTATAATTAAAAATATCACAAGCACAACTAAAATAGAAGTTTTGGTCAAAATAAATACTTCTAATTTATAATATCAAATTGATTCTTTTAAAATGTCACATAAATATCTTAAATGTATTATTGAATAATATTAAAATGTTGTTTTAGTTCTTTAAATAGTGTTTTTGATGCCTAAGTTCATCGTAATAAATGAATAAATTTGAATTCAACTGAAGATTTTTTTAAAATAGTTTCAATATCTGGATAAAATACGCTTTTAATTGTGAACCAAAATATTACAAATTCGCTTTAACAGTTAAAGAGTCCATGTTAATGCTTTGCTCTTCGTGAATTCTTGTAAGGTACAAAATATATTGGTACAAGAAGCACGTAGCAGTGTGTTTGGTATTCCGGCCACTAGGGGTGCCACTCCTGAACTAATATTGTCTGAGTCTGATAGAAAAGGGCTCAGACTTCATCTTTTTACATTGCATTACGAATGCAGACAAGTCCTATCACCATTCTAAAAAAATCATCCATACAACTTTTTTTAGAAAATACAACCATCAATATATTGCATAACAAAAAAGTGTGTGGGCAAAAATCACATTAAAATCAATTTAGAAGTTAAAAAATAAATTTGTAAAATGAAAAATTGTCATTATTAAAACTATTATTAGAACATGGACGATAAATTGAATGCAGTTTAACCATCCGATCGTGCTATAAAATGTGTACTCGATCATTGTGACTGTAGCCACACTGCAATAACGAAGAGTTACATCATATATGAATATCCATTAACTTTGCCACAAGCAGTTATTTATTAGTAACCGGATATACTGCCTATATGAACGTTTTAAAATGACTATGGTGTATACATAGTTTATTTATTATACACAAAAATGTATTTAGGTTTAAAATGTTTTTGTTTGTTGATGTTTTGTTTTTTATTTATTCAACCTGTAATAAAATGTCTAATATGAACAGTAAATTGTTATTTTTATAATCATTAAAAGAATAAATAATAGATATTACTATACTAAAACTATCAACTTATTGATGAAAAAATCAATGATTATATCAGTTGGAAATTTGTGCATGATGTACAGTATATTGTATAGAAAATGCAGGCCTATTTGACTTAAAAGTTTTCCTCAATAGAATATAGGAATAAATGAATAAAATATAATTGTAAAAATTTTATGAATAAATAACCAATATATAATTGAAATTTGAATAATAGAATGAAATTTTAGGACGAATAACAAAAATTTCAGTGTTAGTAAAATTAGTATGAATATAATCTTTAAACTTAAGAGAGAGCTGGTGGAAGATATGAAGCCAGTAAACACAATGACTATACTTATTTTGTGTTTCTCATAAATGCAGTTTTCTTGACTATAAATAAATTCAACACTTTGCATAATCTTATAATATCATTATAGAATTATATACCTCTAACTTCAAGTAAATTCACTTTTTCTAAAAAAACAAGTCCATTGTTCAAGAAATACAATACACCCCACATTTTTGTATGATTATATTTCAAAATTACAAAACTATAGACTTCCTTTTCTTTACTGTATTGTAAAGAAGCTCTTCCCAAGAAAAATGTTAATCTCCTAATAATGTTGTTCACTCATCATGCTTAATAATCCTAAATATTGTTCACTACATTTTTATGGTATTGTTATTATTCTAAAAAACATTTAAAAGAACCTATTGTGGGGTCTTAATCAATTAATAAAAATTAAAAATTTTAAGGTTCCTTTTAAATTGACTTTCAACACAATCTTTCTGCCAACACTCTTTATGTGACTTTAATTTTTTCTGTTTTAATACACAAATAATTATATTATTTAAAATTTAATTTATGAACTTCATTATATTGTATAAATATACTAAAATCATAAATATTATAGTTTCTATGTCAATTAAAAATTACCATATAACACTTTAAAGCGCTGAGACCTAACTTATTACCTCAGAACTGCCAGAACAGGATAAGTTGTAAGGTGTTAAATTTAACTTTTTGCCTCTACAGGTTGAAAACACCGCCATTGGAAATCGCTTAGTGTCTCTAGTTACAATTCATTAGTACTTAATGACCTTGCCTATTAAGTATTTTAAAGTTTTTGAGTTATCTACAAAAATTGTTTTTTTGATTAAACTTTTGTAAGTTTTTGAAACTGTAACGTACTATTTTTTTATGTGAGTGTAATGAGTCTTGTCTATAGTATAATTACATGATTAGAGTAGAAACACCGACTTAACGTCATCCCAAGTATGAATTCCCTCCCAACGCATAAGCCTAGCACAATACAGGCTGACATAATGGAATGTATTGTACCTATTGTTGTGAATCCGGGCCCTCGTATGCCACTTGTATTTGTGTGGCTGGCCTAAACTCTGTAAGTCCAGGCTGTGAGATTTTCTAGGAAATAAAACATGTATATAAAATAAAATACCTTGTAGGTCACGTGTTACATTGAAAGTGGCAAGTAGTTGTTGACTAGGGTTAAAAAATAATGAATTTTGTTTAAATAGGACATGACAATTTAGTTATGGAGTGGTCATGACCGTACGGAGCGATGGATGAAGCTCCTTACACGTGTGCATAGGCCTACTGGGGAAGGAGACACGTTAAATTTCTCCTAACGCGCCAAGACCTTTACGTTCTGGTTTAGACCTAACGTGCTGTGGGAATGTTGGTCAATTGATAAATAGAGTAGTTATGATTGTATTTTATTTCAACAAATTCAATCATAACAGTAAGTAAAAGAACGAACTCAATCATCATTGTTTTATACTATTACAATCATAAAGGTATGAAGAATTCCCATATTCCTAATGCTCACCTTCATATTTTACTTTTTTTTATTATGAAATACAAATTTATATTCACAAATCCTATACTGTTTTAGTTATTAATTGACAAAGTGAGTTTGTACAGTTAGAAAGACAAAAATTACTTCTTCTTCTTCTTCTTCTTCTTCTTATTATTATTATTATTATTATTATTATTATTATTATTATTATTATTATTATTATTATTATTATTATTATTATTATTAAGGCTATAAGGTTTATATTATATAAAATATTGGTTATTTTAAACAATCCCAGCTCTTTATATTGATCACATGATTTGGTGGGGGTACCCAAAACTGACTCTAGCCGAAGAAATCCGAGCCGGCACTCAGCTCATACTTGAAAAGGAACTCATACTTGGGATGACGTTAAGTCGGTGTTTTTACACGACTTAGATGCTATTATGTTCTTAACCCTACGTTAGTGTGGCGCGGTCTGAGAGACCAATTAGTACTTCTAAGAAGAAAATATTGCAGCCGGGTAAGAATACGCCCTTCCCCTTCCCAGTACCTTCCTCTAGAGGGAGCCTTTGCATGACCTTGAAGTGGCATTATTTTTTAACGAGTGCAACTGTGCACAACTTCCGTTTCGGTCCCTGACACCAACCACACTAAACACGTTATGGTCTCAATCCTACAGAGTAAAGAAGGTTCTTAATCACAAAAAAAGTTTATAAAACCATGAAAAACAATGAAAATGCATTAAACATTGTATGTTTATTCTAAAAATAATAATTTATTTATAAACATTTTGATATAAATAATTTTAATAGGGTTTTTAGATTTTCGGTCTGTGACACCCACCACACTATGTTACTATTACTCACCACACTAACCTAGGGTATTTTTCTTAATCACAAAAAAGTTTATAAAACCATGAAAAACAATGAAAGTTGTACCGGGTCTTTTGACCGGTACGTTTCTTTTTTTCGTCGTAGTCTGCCGGGCTGCCTGAGTTTCGCTTTTGCCCGGCGATTCACGTACTTTGGTGGCCGTTGGCTCGGATCCGTTCGTTCCGTGTTCCAGCTTTCGTCGGTCCGGTTGGCCAGTTTTCTAGTGGTTTCTCTGCAGCTTTCGTCAAGTCATGGTTGCCGGCTGAGAGACTCCTAAACGTAAGTGTTCATTTGTAATCTCTAATATCTAATCACCCTTTTGGTGAAAATACTTTGTTTAAATGATAATAATAATCGGGGTTAGTTGTAATTTTCAGTGCATTGTTAAATTTGTGTTCTTTGTCTAGATGTTTCTCAGACTAGGTTAAAGCCATGTGCTCAAGGTTACAGTTTTACCAGTAATTGCTTTATTATATCTTGTTTTACGTTCAATTGTAGTTCTGTATAATGTTTATTGAGCCTTTTTTCAGTTGGAGTTACCGATTTACCATCTTCCTGTTAATTGACAATAACCTAGCCTATCTTTAGTTTGATTTTCATGTTATAACATATTGCCCCTGTATCCATAGCCTAGTTTTCAGTTTGTCTTAAATCGGTTTTCCAACATAATTTTTCATAGCCTAAAAATTGATCTTTTATTTTTCTAGTGTGCTAATCATGTATAATTTTGTCTGTTCTTGTTTTGTTTTGCCATTTCATGTTTATTAGTTGTTATGTGTATTATTTTTGTAAAAGGGTTTGGCTGTTCTATTTTTAATTGCTGTGTTTGGCCTTGCAGTCCAGGGTCCTCAAGTGGGACATTTTCCCTCAGCCTGTCGTCCGGGGAAAGTTCGACCATCTTCACTGCTAGCCTGGCCTGAGGACCATGTTGGAGCCTGGAGTCGCCCGCTACCCTCTATACATCTTTGGGGTAGCAGTCTTCTGTCCTCAGGTCAGTGCGTTCCATGTTATTTCCCGGCGGCTGAGCTGGGGGTTTTTGGATGGTCTTATTTAAAAGAAAAAAAAAAGAATGAAATATAAAAGAAGAAAAAAAGTTTGTGGAACTATTTAATGTGGCCTAGGCCTAAAACTGTTACCGTGATTGATGCATCACAGCCATGGGGGACCTAAATAAATTTTTGTATTAAAAGAAAAAAGAAAAAAAACTTGAAATACCAAGAACTTTTAATTTTAATATTTATTTATATTTATATTTCTTGTTATTAATTAATTAGTTTTATCTGTTGTTATATTTTTTTAGATTTTATATTTGTTAGGTCCCTATGGTTAAGTTATGTTATTTATTTATATGTTTAGGCCTAGTTATTGTTATTTATTTTTTTGTTAAGTGTATTAGGGGTGTTTTGAAGTGAATTTTTACTCGAACGGTACCATTTTATATTTTTTAAACTTGTTTAATTTTTTTAAATTCTTCACCAAAAGGGGATTATTGTGCTTTGCTTAACTTCTAATTCGGAGCTGCCCAGGGATTCCAGCTTACTCCCTGGCCTCGGTGGAATTATGGGATGGTGGGGCTAAATTGCCGGGTTATTTGGGGTTATCGAAATTGTTTCTAAATTTTGTCACCTTTTAAATTTGTTAATAAATTTTTGTCTTACGTTTTGGGTGTCTCTGGCTAGGCTGCAGATAGGCCATGTAGTGGTTAATTGTTAATTTTGGTATTTGTAGCGTTAAGTGTTTTTGCAGCTTTTGTGTTTTCTTGTTCATTTTAATGTTGCTTGTTATTTATTTAAGTGAAATTGATATTGTGGCCTTCTGCCGTTTTTGACGGATTAACTTTTGTTCAGCTTTGATAATAAAGTAGTTTTGCTCAGCTGCCGAGTTTTATTTTGGACCCTCCAACTGCCACCCGTGATCTCTTCGCTTGACTTGTTTTGAGCCATCCCCCGGTTGGCACGCTTCCCAGCTTTGGGGGGGGGGATGGGTCTCAAATGGTAGCAGAGCGTGGTTGCCCAAAAAAAAAAAAAAAATTCTCTCTTGGTTGTTGACGGTGGGTGTTTGCCTGTTAGTAGGTCCTGGTTGGCCGACCTACCGTCAAAGGTGTCTTGGTAATACGTAAAGAAAAAAAAATAAAGAAACAAATAAATAATTATTTAAAAAGAAAAACAATTAGAAAACCAAATAAATAATTTAACTTAAAAAAAAAAAAAAAACGGCAATCCCCTTGGTTACTGTTTTGAATGGGTTTCATGGGTGGATTGGAGTGGTCGGCAGTGGCTCGGTAGGCTGAGGGTTTTTTTCGTCTTGGACCCTGGAGTTGTCGTTTTTTTTTTTTTTTTTTGTATATTGTTGAGATTTGTTGCGTTCGAGATGGCCTATCTGCAGAATGTTGCCCTCCTAGTGAAGGAGGAGTTGATTTTCGAGTTGAGGGCGCGGGGTGTGACTCCGGAGGGTGATGTTTTGAATCTCCGGAGGTTGCTGCGGGAGCAGTTGTCCGCGGGTACGGCGGTGGAGTGGTCTGATCTACTGGAGGTTGGTGATGAGTTGTTAGTTTGCAAACGTAAGGTGGAAGATTGGGAAGGGGTTTTGGAAGATCTGCAGCTGGAACCTCCAGTGGGTCGCGACCGGGCCTGCCGTCTTGCACGTTTGGGGCATCTGCTTGCCCGTTTAAGGCTGGTCAACCGGGCACCGGGGTTGGAGCCATCAGATAGGGCGTGGATCTTGGAGAGTGTGTCTAGGCTGGATGAGATTTTTCAGGCACTCTCCGGTTCCACGACTCCTACGGGTTTGTGTCAGTGGCCTAATTTCGCGCTTTCGCCTAACGTGTCGAGGCCGCAGGCTGAGACAACGGCTCTCACTGTGCCTGAGGCTCCTTCTGAGCCTGCAGGTGTTTCTGTTGAGATTGCTTGTGGTTCGGCTCCAGCTGCCGTTCCTACTGCTTCTTTGTGTTCACCTGCTCTTCTGCAGCTGAGCTACCACAAGCTACCTAACCCGCTCACGCCCATGATCCAGAATCTCCCTGTGATCGATGGGATGGATCCTGAGGAGCTTCTTAAGTTTCTAGTGGCCTTTCTCAGACTTAGTGAGATGCCCGGCATGCAGGCTGGGGACTTGCTTCGTCTGATTTTCCCGTATTGCAGAGGTCCCGTTGGGGAGTTACTGAGTTCTGTCTTGGCCAGTGATGCCTCGGTGGACTCGTTCCATCGAGAGTTACTTTCGTCGTTTCTTCCCATTCGACTCAGGGAGAGGATGGTCATGGACAGATTTTATCGGTCGCAGGGTAGGGGCGAGTCTCTGGCAGCCTATGTCTCTTCAGTAAAAGAAGCTCGTCAAGCGTTGCGCCTCACACTTTCTGAAGCTGACACCGTTCGTGTCATCCTGGATGGCATTTCTCCGGAAGAACGGTGCAGATTAATTTTTGCTGGTGTGCCTTCGTCTTTTCGGGAGCTGCATCAGCTGTGCATTGTTTCGCGCAGCGTGCAGTTCTCAGACCAGCAAGGGAGGGATTCTGAGAGTCATCGTGCTCTCCCCACCCGTCGACCGGCTATGTCTTTGGGTGTGAGTCAGCCAGTGGAGGGTCGTTGTTCTCAGCCTCCTGTTGTGTGCTTTGGTTGTGGCCAACCTGGTCACATTCGTCGTGACTGTCCACGTGCTCGAGGTCGTGGGGCGGGAAACGCTCAGCGCGGGGGGTTGCCTCCACAGTAGCTCCCCGCGTTGTTGCGAGTGACCGTGGCCATTTGCCTTTGACACGTGCCCATAGCAGGAGTGTCGGGGATTTTTCGGGCCTTGCTGGCATGGCTTCCCTGGGACTTAGTGCGGTCACCTCGGTGTGTCCTGGCGTTTTTGTTTCTTTTGGTGGTACGGTGTGTCGAGCCCTTCTTGATTCTGGTTCGGCATGCAGTATCATCAGCCTTTCTCTTTTTGAGTCCCTTGACGCCTTAGGACTTGTCAGGAACACCGAGTCTTCTTCTATTACATGCTGGACGGCATCCCAAACTCCTCTACCTATAATTCTAAAGGCGCTTTTCCATTTCCATGGGGGGGGGATGGGTCTCAAAATGCATTAAACATTGTATGTTTATTCTAAATTTTGATATAAACAATTTTAATAGGGTTTTTAGATTTTCGGTCTCTGACACCCACCACACTAATAATGTTACTATTACTCACCACACTAACCTAGGGTTAAGAAATTAAACTTAGAATTTAGAGCAAAGTTCCTATATAATATGTATTATACTTGAGTAGATAAGTTTCAGGCCTACAATATTATGTATGAGAGGTTATGTATTACCTAAACTGTTTTTGTTTAATATAAACTAACTGTTTACTGCCCAGAATTATCATTTACTGATTCTCCTAAACCATGTCTTAAGAAAACGTTTACATATATCATCTTGATTAATTCCTACTCAAATTTTTCGACCTTCTCTCCAAATTAAAAAAAAAAAAAAAAACTATTAACTGAAGAATGGTTCAACTGAATGACTTAAAACGTTGGCAGTTAAATTATCTTTAGTCATCAACAAAATTGCAGTCATTTGACATTTTTGAGTCCCAATATTTGATTAGCCAAAAACCATCCAAACAATTTAAATTTCCAAAATGGTGTAATAGCTATAGATAATTCAATGGGATATTTTTTTACACTAAACGGAGTACATTTAGAAAAGTAATTTTTTTATTTTTTCTCTAACTTATGTGTAAAATAAAATAAAAATAACAACTAGGACATTCTTTGTACGATAAAGTTTTAATAATAAACTAGTGGGTTATGTACGTTACACATTTTTTTAAAATAAATATGTGAAAGAAATCGTTCATTCCAGCATGGCGTTGTCCATATAGTGATTGTTCTAAACAATACAGGTTCTAAACAATAAATAAACAGAACACAAACCTTATAAAGGATGCCAAACTGTTTTTCTGTACTAAATATATCATCTGGTTGTGTTTGTGTCAATTGCCAAGCCAACAAATCAATGCTTGAATTGTTAAAGTGGAATTTATTTTCAACGAAGTGTTTCTTTAATGGGAATATTTTTTGTCTGGTTGAGTTAATGTCAAATGCAAACTGTTAGCAGAAAAAATGTAAGTTACTGAAATGCGCATTACCACCTAAATACGTTATATTATCATAATTATGTAGCAGTTAATCTTTAAGCATTTTTATTGCATATTTAACTATAAAATGTTGTTAGTTTCAATGTATGTTTAATGTTATGTTATATTTTTACAGCATACACTATCACTGTACGTTTATTGTACTTTTTCTGTATATGTTATGGAGTGTAAATATTAAGATTAATATGCATTAATTTAAAATAGTCCATAAGAAAAGTGTCATGTGTACATTTGACTAAAGATTTATGTTACAGGAGTTTTTCATCAAAAAGTGACATATACCAACATAAGATTCATAACTAAATGAATTTTTTTTAATATTTGTAAACAAAAAAATGAATTCTGAAAATATTTTTCAACATCAATTAATATAAAACATTTTGAAAACTACAATATAGTAGGAAAATAAAAAAAAAAATTAATCTAAAATATATTTTGATAAACCTTATGAATTTTAAAAAATTGTGAAAATCTCTGTTTTTTCAAAAACCATGATTAGTCTAAAAAGTTATTAAGTTTTCCAAACTAACCTCCCAATCAATGAATATCATTATATTTCGTTTATAGATTACCGATACTTTGTGTTAGGTTAGGTTAGGTAAGTTTGAACGACTATATGGCACTGTAAATTACTTTAATTTATAACCCAAGATGAGATATTTTGCTACGGCTGGGAGATTCTTGTTCAAAGATTATAGTCTACTATTTTTATCAGTAAACTAATATATACAAAATATTGTTCATACCAACATCACAATTTACAGATTTTAAAATGAATACTCTATTACGTAATTTATCAAATATTATTAACATAATAAATACTAATAAATGTATTGATTGGGTGATGGTTCAATAGCTTAAGCTTTAGACTGTGCAGAGCTACGTCCAAATTTCGTATCCCAAACTGAAATAACAGTCGAAACTTCACTCGTTGAATAAAGTTCTTGCACATGCCCACAGGCCCATGTGAACTAGCAAGTGACGTGTTATAAAAAATAATCAATTTATTTAATTAATCGTTGGAATTTCAATTCAAATTAAATATATTTTTCAAAAATATAAATATAAAGAATGGTCTAAATTTTCACATAACTCGATTAATTATTAGTATGGAGCAATATTTGGGATTTATTGGATACTCTTTTAGAATGAATTTTAATAATTTAAATTTTCCGTTAGTTTTCACTTCTTGAAAACTAAAAAAAAATACATGTTTACTTATCCAAGTTTAGTTTAGTAAAATTAGTAAGTATGCCTTGATGTTTGATTTTTTATTATTAGAAGTCATTACTACTAGAGTATGTTAAAATTATCTCAGGCAGGCAGTTTGAAAATAGGCTATTATAAACATCATTATAAACATCATTATAAACATCATTATATACATCATTATAAACATAATTATAAACATAATTATAAACATCATTATAAACATCATTATAAACATCAATATAAACATAATTATAAACATCATTATAAACATCATTATATACATCATTATATACATCATTATAAACATCATTATAAACATCATTATATACATCATTATAAACATAATTATAAACATAATTATAAACATCATTATTCATCATTATAAACATCACTATAAACATCAATATAAACGTGATTTATATACTGTTAATTATTTATTTACTGTCCCGGTTTGACTTCAGAGCAATTTTACAGAAAATGCTGAAACTGCCATTAGTTGTATCGTTTATGAATGCTAAAGCCAATGGCGTGGCGATGTAAGCCAGTCACTAACATAGCAATGACTTTACTTCTTATATTGTTTCAAAGTTTCTGTTCTCTAAGTGTACTTGTTTTTATAGCGTACAACGCAAAGCTACTAAGCTTAATTAAATATATTACTTTAAATATCTATTATTAAACTATACCAACATTTAATTAAAATAGTAAAGACCATAAAACCTACAAAACCAACCAAGAGAACAAGGAACACTAACAAGTTACAAAGATGAGATCCAGCCCACCAACCCTATAAGATACAAAATTACAGCCATCCTTCCACCCCATTAATTTCTGTTATTTCTCCTAGAAGGGTTGTCTTCGTCTCTGCTCACAAATTAACTTTTTATTGTGATTAATTATAGAGCTAACAATGTTCTATTGCTGCAATATAATACACGTAATAGAAGCGACAAAATATGTTTAAATGTTCAAGTATATTGGACATAAAGTGGATAGTATTAACCCTATTTTAGTTCGACATAATCTATGTAATTTATTTATTTTAAAAATACAACGAATAGAGTGAGCGCAGATAAGCAGCTAAGAGTGGCTTGCCATTCAAGACGGTCAAGGTTCCATTCCAGGTATGACCATAACAGATAGATAACCCTGTGCCACTCTCGTGGTTAAGCCGTTGGTCCAACGAGCCTATAAACAAAAATAGACTCATCTAAACAGCGAAGGGCATTGTGTCTTAATTGAGCATATATCCCCACTAAAATGAATAAACCGTTTATGTTTTCTTATAATATAAAGAACACAAACATAAAAATAGACTTACTTGAGGTAGAGTTTAGCCTAAGAAATTTAACAATTCCTTTTTTCTAATGGGTAGTAGATATTATTTCTAACCCTTGACTTCCCATTCCCCATATGAAATCCCTTCGGGGAACTTACCGTATCAGTTAGAGTAAGGGGAAGAGCCAGTACAGTACAAGGAGAACGTTATTGATATATGCTTTCAGTCAAGGCAAGGATGCGTTTTAAAGCTGCATAAGTTTTGGAAGGGAGTAAATTGTATTTCCTTAGTTAAACATATTTCCACCCTGTTTAACATTATTTTCAATTAGTTTGATAAGGGAGGGTTTATTGTCTTGAGTCATTTGTTTTATGGTACTGCTCACTCTATTTACTGAAGTATATTCTGTTTACTAACGGTTTGTTTTTCATTAAACGTATACCAAATAATGTTCTTCATAAAACGTTTATACTAAAACATAACGTTTAGCATGTTGAATTATAAATCCATCCATATAAAAATAGTTTTTTTGTAATTTTTTAATTAAAATTTTTGAACATAATAATGGGGCTTGTTTTCTCAAATAATCCTGGTCTAGTTTGATATTTGTTATATGTCGTACATCTCATAATTCTATTGTGGATGATCATTGGGCTCAATGAATACGAGACTCACAGACTCAAATGAATACGAGTATATACTAATAAAATGAGTGATTAATTTTAAAGTGTTTTTCAGTAAGTATATTATGATACATATAGAATATGGAACTGTACGTATTACCTGTGTAAACCGCATGTAAACTGTTGGCCACTAGTAGTTGTGTTTGCATGGAGTGATGACTGTGGATCCATCAATCTGTCATGTTTGTACAGGGCAGTTTAGCACTTACTATAATAAGCCTAACATAATATATAATCATACTACTTTGTAAAATGCATTAGAATAATAAACAATATTTGAGTGCAAATTTATTTTACTTTAAAATAAAATTACGTCAGAATCTACAATTAAATATGAATTCAGTATTTTGAATGGCCAATATTAAATAAATAATGTATAATATGCCAATAAGTATAAATTAATAAGGGGAAGAATAATCAATAAAATTTTGAAAATGTAGCACTATTTTGTAGTTTTCATTTTTTTCTATTTTCTTCTTTCAGTTAATTACTACTGTTTTATTAACAACATCGATATACAGTACGTTACTATATGTATAGAAGAAAAAACGTATGTTTTTGTTACAAAATGATCAGAAATTTAAATATATAACACGTTAGAATATGTAGTATGTATCAATTAAGATATAATTTATTCAGTATGAATAGGCATCATTATTATTGGTACAATTACAATATATTTCCTTAAGACATACAATTGCTTTTGACTAAATATTTTCATAAACTGATTGAACGTAGCTAGATTATTACCTAAAAATCATCTATCACTGAATGTAAAGGACATAATGTGGTAAATTGAGTGAATAGCAATTTTGTTTAGAATATTTCATACATAATTGAAACTAGAATTTTGAATCGTTTTCTCTCATAGAAACTACTACTAAAACAAAAGCCGTGTTTTAAAAATTTACATTAGTAAACTATTTGTTAACTTTCTAGCTATTACTAAACGTTTATTATATTACGATTGAATGTCTCTTTAACTACTATTTACGATTTAGTTTCCAAAAAAGTAAAAGAAGAAGTAAAAATTTAATCATTTACTGAAAAAAATACTTAAAAATGTAGGTATGTACATTGAAGTAAGTATACATTTAAAAACATAGTAGTTAAAAGCAAATGTAACGTAAAGAAATTTTGGAGTATTAAATTGTTGTCGACCCGATAAGGTAGTGCAAATAACTTAATGACACTGGCCTTTGACAAATACAAACCAATCACCAACTAATTGTTGCTGTTTGTGTTTTGTCTCAAATTTACTTGATTGGTGTACTCAGCACCCCTCTTGGTCAACATTAATTACTAATTTGCATTTATTTAACCAAGATATGTTGGAATGTGTTTTATGTACATATGAACCACCACTATAGACTTTCAATTTCATAAAAAAATACATCTTCAGTTTTTGTTCCATTGGATAAAATAAGGGATAAAATAAAATTATATTTTATGCAGACACAAGTACTTCATAGAATATCGTAAATTGCAGTTTTTTATCTAAAGAAAATATTCAATTAATACATTTGTGATTTAAATTTGAAATAAAAATTACTTCCAATTTTCGAATGTTTGTTCTTTATAAACCTTATCATTGACAATTATTTTTCTACAGGCTATCATGCGGTAGCTTGAAAATAAATGTGATTGTATTACATATTTTAAATGAAAATATAATTGTTACATCACTAACATTTAGTTCACAGTAACCTAACTAATAATAATATCGTATAAGTTTTACCATAAATATACCTAAATCTTTCTCTTGATATAATTGTTCCCTTATTTGAATATAATTATAGCAACATTTTAATATTATGAAATTAAGTGCTGTTAAATATGAGCATTTACGAATATTAAGTTAATCTTTTTAAAGTACAAATTTCAAAATTTTCATTTTATCCTCTAGAGCTCTATTATACTGTTATATTTATTTGGAGTACTTTGCCTATTAAATTTATCTATAAAAAAAAGGAATATATACCCATTCATTGAATATTAAATATGTTTATTGCACTTGAAACGTTATTAACGATAAAGTAATTACTATTTAACGAGTTTTTATAAATATGCAGAATTATACTTTATATAAATAAATACTTCATTGAATAATATTAATATTTTCAGCGTTCTTCCTACATGAAATATCAATTACCGGGCACTCATTATTAAAACGGCATTGTTGACGTTTGTATTAAACAGATTTACATAGATTACATATCCGACGCTACCTATTCAAGGGTAGAGGTATTCATATTTTCTTTTTTTATAAAATAGATTTTCTTGAACATTTTTATTTATTTAGATAAAAACACAGTACGGACTAATAACTAGCAGATATAATATTATTTTTTATCTAGATAAAATTTACTGACTCATTATTGATTTTACTTCCTTAATATATTTTGATGTTAAAAACGTAGCAATAAACACATACAAATATATTTTAATACTTTAACCTAAGTTATCCATAACATTTACTACATAACGTTTTATAATATTAGAGGTGACTTTTAAAAGATAAATTGTCAATCATGTAAACTGGCTGAAATAAAACTGGCTTTGCTTGACTTTCGACAAAACTGTTGCTTAGTTTAGTTGTTTTGTTTACTTGTAATAGTATTTTTACTTCCAGCGTTTTTTTTACTTCAGACATATCTTTAGCTTAATTCAAAATGTAATGTTTTCCGATATAGCAGATATTTTTTTCCACGTTTTTCCCTTAATAAAACTTATACATAAATATCTTCAAGGTTGTAGCATTTGTACATTTCTAAACATGTTATAAATAGCACTGGTCTAGTGTTTTTAATATTTTGCATCTTCTTTATCATGTTCAAAGGGCCAGAAACAGAGGGACAACAATTTATACAAGGAAACAGCCACGAGAATCTATCTCCTCTTATCCGTTCAGTAAACACATAAGTTTAGTCTAGTGAAAGATGGACCAGCAGTGTTTAGGGCGTGGTTTGTTTGCCAAAACTTTGTCATGCTGGTCAGTAAATTGTGGCTGTTGGCTATATGCCACTTTTTACACATAGAACACTAAATAAGTAATATCAATATAAAATATAACAAAGTATTGTTTGGCTGTCACATTTCACTTAAGTGAATACGCTGTACGTTACAATACTTAAACACATGTGTTATTTAAATATTGGTTATACATATGTATATTTATTCCTAGCCCAATGGCCAACACTTCTCACATCAATGTAATGGGGTTACGGGTCCAAATCCTGGGTCCAACCAAAACTTACTGTCGGATTCAAAAAGCAATGTACTCGAGTTTGAACCTCTGCTACAAAATACCTACACTATCGATTTCGGTGTGCTGTAAACCAAAATGTAGCTTATTTATTTATATTTTTAGGATTTAAGAGTTTTTTATAGCAGGTAGAATACAAAAAAATACGAAATTTGAGCACTTTTGGAGTAAAGCTCAACTTTAAAAGTTTCTAAAATAAAAAGTACTAAATATAAGTCAGTGAAACTTTAACCACATGTGAAACAGGTTGTTTTCTGTGGTTTGTCTACATTCTAGAATGTTTAATTTTTTAAAAACTTTTCTTTAGTAGTTTTTGTAAACCCTTGCAAACTTAAAAATGGCTGATTATACATACTTCCAATACGGTTCAAAAATACCGGATTTAAAAATAAAGTAAGATTGTACAACGGTAAGTGCGATAAAAAAAATCTTGTAAATTTATATCACATGATAATTGGACAGACATAAATCTGCCGTATCTCGCACGACCGGCCGAGTCAGCGAACGCGGTGCTGCCACTTCATGAAGCTGGACTTCCACTCCGTATTAGGGAAATGATTACCTATGAATGCCAGCTAAAGGTTGATAAATCACTCACAGTTACTAGAAACGTGATAAGTACATCCTGCAAATCCCCAATATAATGGGAGGCTCTCATTTTCACGTTACATTCATCTTGTTACATGTGAAATTTACATAACTTTAAATTCTGTAAATAAGTTATTTTTTAATTTGACAATCTTTTTAGAGCTATAACATTTTTAAACCTGTCGTTGGAGGTCCGAAGTCCTCATGACAAAAGGTGTTTAAATAATGGTTTCAATTTAGATAGACAACATAATTGATTAACGGTTCAATACTTCCACAGTAATATTCCTTTCGTGCACTGTTTAAATACTTCTAGGCGAACGATTCGTAAATGCCGAAATGCTCAGTTAAAACTAGTTTTGAAGTGCTGCCCGAGTGGATTTGCTTACACATGAGCGCACATTCATATATCTTTTGTTTATTGCACTTACCGTTTTATAATCTTACTTTATTTTTCAATCCGGTATTTTTTAACCTTTTTGGAAGATTGTATGAACAGCTATTAGTAATATTGAAAGGGGTTACAAAAATGACTACAGAAAAATGTTTTAAAAGAGTAAACATTCTAGAATTTGGACAGACTACAAAAAAAAAAACTCGTATTCACAAGTGGTTAAGTGGTTTTACTGATTTATATTTAGTATTTTTTAAAGAAATTTTTTAAGTTGAGTGATAAAACTTCAGGTTTTTTTTATTCTAAATGCTATGAAAAATTCCTAAAGCCAACAAAAAAATGATCTAAGTTAGATGAAATTACATAAATATAAATAAGCTAAATGTTTGTGTACAACATAACGAAATCGGAAGAGGATTTATTTTATAGCAGAGGTTCAACTCGAGTACATTGCTTTTTGAATCTGACATGGGGTTTGACCGTCGTCCCAAATTCCCACACCCCACAAACCACAATTCAAAAGCTTTATTAAATAGTGACGGTTAAAACATTATAAACCACCATCATTTTGTAACAGATGAAGCGTTTGAAGTGCAGTTTGTAGCTTTCTTCTTTGTTTGACCATCCCTTTAAAATGAGGTGCATATCAACCTATGCATATATTTAAAATGTTCTACTGACTCCTCGTGGACCGTTCACATAGAATCATAGCAAGAACCGAATATATCATAAAGTATATGTTTCTGTACAGTAGTCATGTGTGAAATTTGGTGCCTTCACCTTATATGGTTTCAATAAAATTGAGCCAGTCTTAAATTTGCACTTAATATCTGTATTGAAAATTTTGAGTACCGCTATTTTGTTTAAGGTTACCCAATTGAGATATAATTTGTGGCATGTTGTTCTACTAATTAAGAGACATTTAAAATGGTATGGACATCAACATGTGCTTACATATTTAAAACTATCTACTTACTCCTTGTGAGCCATCCCCCATCGATGGTAGAGAGTTATTAAGAACGTTAAAACATGTGTTATTTGTTTAGAATTTAATTAGTTAAGTTTTAATCTTCTAGTCCAATTAATAATAAAACTATTAAACCGTCTTCAGACAAAAGTCCAGCAAAAGCCAAACGCTATATAAAATTAATATACTCGTATTTCTTTTTATTTGATGAATAAAAGAGAGATGTAAGTTTGTATAGCATTACAGTAAATATTCAAATACATAAAGTACCAGGCTTACAGGGAAGATCCTACGACCGTCCGAGATAGTTTATGACGTCGCTTCCATTTCCTTCATCTAACAATTTGTTACCCTCAGTGTCGTCGTTATACTGCCAAGTGGTTAAATTGCAGACTTACAGGTTAGACCCTACAACCCTCACCGTTCCGGGACATTTTATGACGTCACTTACGTTTCCTTCACCTAACATTTTGTTATTCTCAGTTTCGTCGTTATATTGGCAAGTTGTTAAAATGTAGACTTACAGGGAAGATCCTACAATCACGCCGTCCGAGATAGTTTATGACGTCACTTACGTTTCCTTCATCTAACAATTTGTTATCCTCAGTGTCGTCGTTATATTGGGAAGTGTTTAAATTGCAGACTTACAGGTAATATATCCTACAACCCTCGCCGTTCCGGGATAGTTTATGACGTCATTACGTTTCCTTCATCTAACAATTTGTTATCCTCAGTGTCGTCGTTATACTGCCAAGTGGTTAAATTGCAGACTTACAGGTAAGAACCTATAACCCTCACCGTTCCGGGATAGTTTATGACGTCACTTACGTTTCCTTCACCTAACAATTTGTTATTCTCAGTGTCGTCGTTATATTGGGAAGTGTTTAAATTGCAGACTTACAGGTAATATCCTACAAACCTCGCCGTTCCGGGATAGTTTATGACGTCATTACGTTTCCTTCATCTAACAATTTGTTATTCTCAGTGTCGTCGTTATATTGGGAAGTGTTTAAATTGCAGACTTACAGGTAATATCCTACAAACCTCGCCGTTCCGGGATAGTTTATGACGTCATTACGTTTCCTTCATCTAACAATTTGTTATCCTCAGTGTCGTCGTTATACTGCCAAGTGGTTAAATTGCAGACTTACAGGTAAGAACCTATAACCCTCACCGTTCCGGGATAGTTTATGACGTCACTTACGTTTCCTTCACCTAACAATTTGTTATTCTCAGTGTCGTCGTTATATTGGGAAGTGTTTAAATTGCAGACTTACAGGTAATATCCTACAAACCTCGCCGTTCCGGGATAGTTTATGACGTCATTACGTTTCCTTCATCTAACAATTTGTTATCCTCAGTGTCGTCGTTATACTGCCAAGTGGTTAAATTGCAGACTTACAGGTAAGAACCTATAACCCTCACCATTCCGGGATAGTTTATGACGTCACTTACGTTTCCTTCACCTAACAATTTGTTATTCTCAGTGTCGTCGTTATATTGGGAAGTGGTTAAATTGCAGACTTACAGGTAAGATCCTACAACCCTCACCGTTCCGGGATAGTTTATGATGTCACTTACGTGTACTTCACCTAACAATTTGTTATCCTCAGTGTCATCGTTATATTGGAAAGTGTTTAAATTACAGACTTACAGGTAAGATCCTACAACCCTCACCGTTCCGGGATAGTTTATGACGTCACTTACGTGTACTTCACCTAACAATTTGTTATCCTCAGTGTCGTCGTTATATTGGGAAGTGGTTAAATTGCAGACTTACAGGTAAGATCCTACAACCCTCACCGTTCCGGGATAGTTTATGACGTCATTTACGTGTACTTCACCTAACAATTTGTTATTCTCAGTGTCGTCGTTATATTGGGAAGTGGTTAAATTGCAGACTTACAGGTAAGATCCTACAACCCTCACCATTACGGGATAGTTTATGACGTCACTTACGTGTACTTCACCTAACAATTTGTTATTCTCAGTGTCGTCTTTATATTGGAAAGTGTTTAAATTGCAGACTTACAGGTAAGATCCTACAACCCTCACCGTTCCGGGATAGTTTATGACGTCACTTACGTGTACTTCACCTAACAATTTGTTATCCTCAGTGTCGTCGTTATATTGGGAAGTGGTTAAATTGCAGACTTACAGGTAAGTTCCTACAACCCTCACCGTTCCGGGATAATTTATGACGTCACTTACGTGTACTTCACCTAACAATTTGTTATTCTCAGTGTCATCGTTATATTGGGAAGTGTTTAAATTGCAGACTTACAGGTAAGATCCCACAACCCTCAACGTTCCGGGATAGTTTAGACGTCACTTACGTGTACTTCACCTAACAATTTGTTATCCTCAGTGTCGTCGTTATATTGGGAAGTGGTTAAATTGCAGACTTACTTTCCTACAACCCTCACCGTTCCGGGATAGTTTATGACGTCACTTACGTGTACTTCACCTAACAATTTGTTATCCTCAGTGTCATCGTTAAATTGGGAAGTGGTTAAATTGCAGACTTACAGGTAAGCTCCTACAACCCTCACTGTTCCGGGATAGTGTATGACGTCACTTACGTGTACTTCACCTAACAATTTGTTATCCTCAATGTCTTTGTTATATTGGGAAGTGGTTAAATTGCAGACTTACAGGTAAGATCCTACAACCCTCACCGTTCCGGGATAGTTTATGACGTCACTTACGTGTACTTCACCTAACAATTTGTTATCCTCAGTGTCGTCGTTATATTGGGAAGTGGTTAAATTGCAGACTTACAGGTAAGATCCTACAACTCTCACCATTACGGGATAGTTTATGACGTCACTTACGTGTACTTCACCTAACAATTTGTTATCCTCAGTGTCGTCGTTATATTGGGAAGTGGTTAAATTGCAGACTTACAGGTAAGTTCCTACAACCCTCACCGTTCCGGGATAATTTATGACGTCACTTACGTGTACTTCACCTAACAATTTGTTATTCTCAGTGTCATCGTTATATTGGAAAGTGTTTAAATTGCAGACTTACAGGTAAGATCCCACAACCCTTAACGTTCCGGGATAGTTTATGACGTCACTTACGTGTACTTCACCTAACAATTTGTTATCCTCAGTGTCGTCGTTATATTGGGAAGTGGTTAAATTGCAGACTTACTTTCCTACAACCCTCACCGTTCTGGGATAGTTTATGACGTCACTTACGTGTACTTCACCTAACAATTTGTTATCCCCAGTGTCATCGTTAAATTGGGAAGTGGTTAAATTGCAGACTTACAGGTAAGCTCCTACAACCCTCACCGTTCCGGGATAGTGTATGACGTCACTTACGTGTACTTCACCTAACAATTTGTTATCCTCAATGTCGTCGTTATATTGGGAAGTGGTTAAATTGCAGACTTACAGGTAAGTTCCTACAACCCTCGCCGTTCCGGGATAGTTTATGACAACACTTACGTTTCCTTCATCTAACAATTTGCTATCCTCAATGTCGTCGTTATATTGCCAAGCGATTAAAGTTACAGGAAAGATCCCAAAACCCTTTAAAATTCACAAGCCCTTGTTAAATTTAAAGACTGGCCTGTATAGAAAGTAATAAAATTGTTGCAGATATTCCTATATATTACAGATCTATGAAATGTTTTATTACTTTAATTATTGGGATATGAAATGTTGGACAAAATATGGCAAAACATACCCTATTATATCATTTTAAACTCTACATGTACATAATATTTTATCTTCAAATAATATAAATATTATAAACATTTCACTTAAAAGTAAATCGTTTTGTTAATTTTAAAGTATTTTTATATTCAGATAAAATATATAAATTTTTTTATATTTAGATTGCATTAGTTATTTGTTATTTCCCCTAGTCTTGTTGAATCCACTCTTATCTGAGTACAACTATCGACCAGTACCGTGATGTAAGGGCTAACCACTCTTGATGACAGCTGACATCCCCAATCGAGAAAGGATCTAGCTTTTCGTATCTTTAGTCCATCTCGACATGTCCATATGTGTTAAAAGGTTTTACTGAATTAGAGTCAATCTTCCCAGGTATTACATATTTTCAGACGAAAGTAAAAATTAAAAAATAAAATGTTTCATGGTGTATTTTACAAAATCGTTCAGTAGACTATCAAATTATATAAAGATAATTAATGATAATATCAGCACTAATAAAATCGTCATGATGACTCATAGTAAAATGTATGTAAAAAACCTCTTAGAACGAATGCTATGGTCAGTGGAAATAGTATAATATATAAGTCCTTTGTTCCTATTTCATAAGTTTCCTGGTTTTAAAAAATTAGACATTTTGGGTTTTTAATATTCTACAGTTAGAAATAATGAAAAAATACACTAAATTAATAAAACCAGAACAAAGTTAAATACAGGTAATTAATAAAAAATATAACACACTAATTGTTGTATACCTTACAGACAGGAACGTTTAAATTAGAATAAAATATATACAGGAATCTCACAACTTTACAAAAAGGCATACCTTTCACATCACACCACTCATATTATCAATGTTGGCCGCATACTATTGTTTGGACACATACTTCTCCAGATCCAGTAAATTAACCAGCAACAGACTTTTAAATTATCATGTATATTACCACATGTTATAATCTTTTATTGTTGTAATAGTACAACAATTTATCAACTAAATAACAATCTTGAAAAAAATTTAACTGTGGAAACTAAGCCAGATAATAATGTATTATTTTCTTTGAATTCGACATTCAAGAAAATAGCCTATAGTCTAGAAAATACATCCAACAAAATTTAACTACGGGATTCAATTAACTTTCACAACAAACAATAAAATACTAGTTCTCATAACATTGCATACCAAGCGGAAAAGATACAATCACTGGTGTAAAAAATTTAAATTCAATCAATTGTTATGTATTAAACTGGTAAAGCATACAGTATTACATATAACAAAGATTACTCTAAATCTTAACGAACTAAGATCCACTTTCGAGCCATATTCTAGTGTTATTTAGTTATTTTGTGGCTTTACATGATTTATTAATTGCCTTATTGTTTCTTTCTTATTGTTATGCTGTTGGATTATTGAACATTGTTCACGTTTACTAATTTTTTTGTCCTAATGGTGTTATTGTCTCTGATTTTACTTTTTTAAGTAACTTATTTTTGTTATGATTGTTTATTTTATTGTTGCTGTTGTATTCCCATTAGTAACTTCAAGTAATCATGTTCGAAACATACTATATGAAATATTAATTTATGAACGATACTGCACAAATTGTAGGTAAATAAAGATATAACTGACTAGAACAAAAATATGAGTGAGATAAAAGATGTTCTTTAAATACTAACATTCCAGAAACATTAGAATGTGTATTATCTTTTAAGGAATTAGAGTCTCAAAAGAATTCTATTTCAAATATAATATTTTGAAAAGGTATATTTTCATATTTACAAATTAATGTGAGAATTAGTCCTGACATTTTATAGTTTTCTTATAAATATATAAACTTTTAATGATACTGTGTTTAATGAAATCTATGTGTTGATATAGAGAAATCCAATTCCTAGTTGACAATGGTAAATGTGGGAAGAGACAAACCGCAGGTGCTGATCCCTGGCCAGATTTAATTTGGTAAAGTGTGGTGGAAATGTGGGTGTTGTCTCCTTAAGTCAATCTTCATAAAACCGCGGTTGACAATCTGGGCTACTTCAGCTTGCATATTCCAAAATGTATTATATTTCGTATGGAACAAATAATAAAACCTTTTTAATTTTGCAGGTCAAGATAATAATGTCTTGAGTTACTTTACCTGTGTGTAGGCAATCGATGGAGTCATGTAATTAATCAAACTAAGGGGATAAAAAACGATGTTATAAGTAATTATAGTTGATTCCAAACATACACTATATCATGTCCAATCCTACTAACCTTGTTTATCTTAAGACATTTTAATTCAGAATAGTTATGTTTCGAAAGTAAAAATAATTGATTTTGTTTATTTTAAGATACTATTTTGATATGACTTATTCCAGTTTTTGATTTGTTGGAATGCCAGTTGGCTTTGGTGTGCCATCTTTCTTCATTTAGTTTAGTCTATCATATAAACTACATAGTTTTACCTGAATGGTTTAGGTTATACTAAATAGTATATTATTGTTTATATAAAAGATGAACATTGAATTGTTTGCTTTGTTCACATAACTAGAGCAATTTAAAAAGCATTAATGAAAATATAATTTTATAAAAAGTTAATTGCCAATTTTAAAGTTGCTAAACTTTTGTTACTGACAACAAAACCCGTATATCTTCAATTTGTACCTACGAGTAAATTAGATGTTTGTAAATTTTTCTAAATATATTATATTTAGTTAAGTTTTACTTTTAAATACACAGTAAAATCACTTGTTAAAATGTTATATTGTTATGTAATATTTCATTTCGAGACAGTAAAACATATTTTATATACATTGTCAGATAAGTCATATTTAATTATTAACTAAAAAAATTATTTCTTATTAATGAAGTTCAACAGAAATAAATAAATAAATGAGCCTAAGTTACTTCAGATTCTTGTGCGGCTAAATGTTTAGCTTTATTTATAATTATAGATTAAGTCTGAACTTTTGTACTTTACCTCGTGAGTTTTTTTAATTAATAACGCATTCTAAAATACACATAAACTTAACAATTTAGTTATATAAAAAGATTAATTGAGTTTGGTAAATAATATATGTATATTATATATTTTATAAGACATCTAATCTTTATCAATTTGGTAAGTTATTTTTTTATTTTTCACTATCAATGTTATTATTTTCTTGTTCTACCTTGACACATGAAACTGCATCATTACGAATTGAGTTTAAAGAAATGTCCTTTGGGAAAATAAAAATCAATAGGCTGTAGTATATGTTGTCTATATACTACAGAGGAATTTTTTTCAACAAGTATTGTAACCATTTAAAATAAAAGTTTGTTTGAAATATCAACACATAATGGTAAATAAGGCTCTTTCTTTCGGAATAATAAGAAAACTTCATGATGATTTGACAACGATTTTAGCTGAAATTATTGATAAACACATAAAACAATGCTGAAATTTCAGCCAACTCACTCTTTTGGTTACAAAATAAAAACGAAATTTTTTATGGTGCCACATCCTGATGTTACAATTAAAGATTTGTGAGGTTGTTTCGAGCCACATAGTTTGTCAGAAAACCACAAGCAGATATCTCGAGGCCTGATGAAATTAGGGTAAACACAAAACTCTAACCTAGTAAAGGATAGACTCTCAGTGTTTAGGGCGTGTGGCTGTGCGACGACTGTAAATCTAACTTGCCCCTAGTTTGTTATCCAGGAAACATATAACTGCTGTTTGTCGACGATTCCTATATAAAGGGCCCGGAGCTCGATGAAGTTAAAGTAAACACATATCTCTAGCCTAGTAAAGGATATACCCTCAGTGTTTAGGGCGTGAGGCTGTGTGCTGATTGTAAATATAACTTGTCCCTAGTTTGTTAACCAGGAAACATATAACTGCTGTTTGTCGACGATACCTATATAAAGGGCCCGGAGCTCGATGAAGTTAAAGTAAACACATTACTCTAGACTAGTAAAGGATATACCCTCAGTGTTTAGGGCATGAGGCTGTGCGACGACTGTAAATCTAACTTGCCCCTAGTTTGTTAACCAGGAAACATATAGCTGCTGTTTGTCGACGATCGCAATATAAAGGGCCCGAGGCTTGATGAAATTAAAGTAAACACATTACTCTAGTCTAATAAAGGATAGCCCTCAGTGTTTAGCGCGTGAGGCTGTGAGCCGACTGTAAATCTAACTTGCCCCTAGTTTGTTATCCAGGAAACATATAGCTGCTGTTTGTCGACGATCGCAATATAAAGGGCCTGGGGCTTGATGAAGTTAAAGTAAACACATTACTCTAGTCTAATAAAGGATAGCCCTCAGTGTTTAGGTCGTGATGCTGTGCGACGACTGTAAATCTAACTTGCCCTTAGTTTGTTATCCAGGAAACATATAACTGCTATTTGTTGATGATCCCTATATAAAGGGTCCGAGGCTAGATGAAGCTAAAGTAAACACATTACTCTAGACTAGTAAAGGATATACCCGCAGTGTTTAGGGTGAGAGGCTGTGTGCCGACTGTAAATCTAACTTGCCCCTAGTTTGTTATCTAGGAAACATATAACTGCTATTAGTCGTCGATCACCCCCAGTGATTAGGAAAAAAGTATATACCCTCAGTATTTAGGGCGTGAGACTGTGTGCTGACTGTAAATCTAACTTGCCCCTAGTTTGTTATACAGAAAACAAATAACTGCTGCTTGTCGACGATCCCTATATAAATGTTCTTAGAGGGGCGAGCCAGTGGCCGAGTGGTCTAAGGCGTCAGGACTTCGAGCTTGGGTTAGAGATAGCGCTGGTTCGAATCCGGCCTAGACCGTAAGATTTATCAGCAATATTCACCTTCTACTGTACTGGTTCGCCCCCTTACTCTGTCTGATTAAGTTCCTCACACAGATCAATAGTCTATGAGGAATGGGCAGAGTAAGGTAAAGAAGGAGGTTGGCCTCTCCTTTTATAAAAAAAAAAAAAAAAAAAATCTAACTTGTCCCTAGGTTGTTATCTAGGAAACATATAACTGCTGTTAGCTAACGAAAATGGATCAGGAAAATTACCATAATGAACAATTTCTTGTCCTATGATAAAACCACTGAAAAATATACACTCATTAAATTTAGTTACAACAACTGATTTGGTTCACAACAATTATTGACTAATGCCACATGAGGAATTTTTATGTCAGTGTTTTTACTGCTAATGTAACTTATAAATAGTATATTGTATTGTGTATAAAAGAGTATCTTTCTTAATTTATTTACATTTATGAGCTTTATAAACAGTTTAGTTAATTTATTACTTTCATTATTACCTTCGGGAGTACAGAACCATTTACAACGTAAATACGTCAAAGGAGCCGCTTCTATGTTACTATCCCCAGCTCACGTCAAAACAACAAACTGAGTAGAACTGTAGGAACATTCTAACATTGTATTACTTTTCAGCTAACACCCAAGGCAGAGAGAACCGTTTACTATGTAAATACGACAGAGGGACTGCTTCTGTGGTGTTATGGCCGGGCCAATCTCCAGCTTACATTGATACTACAAACTGAGTAGAACTGTAGGAACATTCTAACATTATATTACAGCTAACATTCCCAGGCAGAGAGAACTAATTCCTATGTAAATACAACAGAGGGGCTGCTTCTGTTTTATTATGGCTAGGAAATCTCTATATTACATTGAGACTACATCTGTATAGGACTGTAGGAAAACTCTATTATACTTTTTTTACCTCACAACTAACATCCCTGGGCAGGGAGGACCATTTACTATGTAAATATGCCTCTAGCTTACATTGGGACTGCGAACTAAATGGAACTGTAGGACACGTGTCTAATATTATATTGAAAGTAGTTTTAAAATGGTATTTTAAATCCATCACCATACATGTTCAGGAAACAAATGTTATAGATATTTTGGTACGTACGATTGCTGTCCAGAATTTTTATTCGAGCGTTTAAATTAGAAAGTTTTGTTTCAAGTAAATGTCTCAATTCTTCTAATGAGATAGTTTACATTTTTGTGGCCCTCATTTTTGTAATGTGAACAATCAGCAAAGGCTAAACATGTACTTTACATTAGAACATAACTTCTAGAACTAATTAATCAATATTTATATGTTTTTTTTATATATATTCTATTATAAACAATTAAGTAATGAAGTGTATTAAAGTGAACCTATTATTTATACATAAACTTTAAAACGTGTTTATTTTTTTAATTTACCATATTCTATAAAAATAATATTATTATACTTTGTAAACAAACGTGTTAAATTCAAGTATGCATGAAGATGCCTGTCTGCCTTGTAGGTGAAAGCCTGACATAAACAAACTATTTTAATAATATTACTGAACAATTTTTAAATTATCTTATTTTGTAGGCTTAAGCGGTCGGTGTCATTACTAATAACTAAAGCTTCTGGTAACGACCACGTTAAGGTGTTATTTACAGTATTTACATCACCAAACGTTTCGCCCATCCTGAGATGTGGCATCCTCAGTGGTATCACTGAGACTCAAATACTATTGTTTAATCGAATAGCCTACAATGTGTGTAATTAAGTTCCATATTAATTCGTATATTCAAATTTGACCGGGCTGATAGTCACTATGGTGAGAGGGTGAAAGAGTCCCCAACCCATTATAAAATTAGAGCAGGGATCAACACCAGAATCTTTTTTCTCGAAGAGATTTTACCATTCCAAACAAAATGTATACTTCTCACTCACGGTAAATTGTCCGTAGACTTCACCCTCACGACAGATTTTATCTCCCAACAAAAACCTTATGATGTACAGTATCTGACAGTATTCTAATATCTATTTCCACGAGCCACAAGTGTATTGAACTAAAGATAACATTAGATGTTACCAAATTGTAAGAGACATCTAATCTTACTATGTGAAGTTAGGGCTAATAAGCTCTCTCTACAACATACCCTGGGGACCACCACCAGAAGAAAATGGGCTGCTAGGACGAGATGCCTCACCGATCACTCATCCTAGGAACAGCCACACTTAATGTAGCTAGACGCCGGTATCTTGCAATATCGTTGGAACCTCCCGTTAAAGGCTACTGGTATGGAATTAAATCTCATAAGATCTTACTAGTAATGCACTAGAACTTTCCAAAATGTTTCTATAACTAGTAATTATTTTTCAAAACTATTAAAGTAGGCCTATACAAATGTAAACAAAATTTGACCTTGTATTGTAAAATATTAATCTGATAAAAGCTATAAGAAATAATGTAAAGGATAAAATTACTAAATGTTAAATTAAAGTAAATATATTATCAAAACATGTTTACTAGTAAAGGAACGATTGGTAATTCACTTGGTTATGTGACATTCACTGTCTAAGAAATAAGGGTTGGGATTATCATGTAAGACTATGTGTCCCAAATTTATCAGAGGTACTACAGGCAATTGACTGAACAAACAAATGTTCTCCAATTACTAAAATGACTGTATCTATATTATAAAATATAAATATACATTCACAAATATAGATATAAACCAACAAAGGTAAATAACGACAAAGTATTTGAACTTAAAAATCCCTCATAACGTACATTTGAGATACAGTACATGGATTATTTATGGTACACGGCTATAGCATTTATCGTATAACCACCATTAATATTGTATGGATAAGGTAAAAATACTATATTGTACGTTAAAAACAATCTATTTAATTTGGATTCAACACATTCCGCATGGGGTGGAGTTTAGGAGGAGAAGTCAAATTCAATTAACGTAAATTGCAATCAAGCTCCGTTTGTATATTTTAGAAATGCTCTCACAAGTTACAGTCAACAGTCTATCTTGCCGAATGAATCTTAAGTTTACAATTTAATTTAATTATTCTACTTGTCACTTTTCTATTTTGATAAAACAATTTTTTTTATTCGACTTGACTGGTAAGTTGTATTTGAATTAGTAACTGATTTTTAAACTGTTTAACTGTATAAATTGTAGCTAAACCATATGAATGTTGTTGAAAATTATTTCAATAATGTTTTGTTTCAACTATGAAAATATTTGAAATTCCTAATATGAGCATATTTAAAAAAATATTTTTATTTTGTATTTTTGTAACTTATGTTTTTAACTATTGTAGTAGTGTTGTTTTATTAATAGTATTAAAAAGTTCTAGTTAGAAAAATAACATGCTATGAAGACAAGGTTTATTTACATAGTGTATGAAGCAAGTATGTGCTAGTGTATTATGTACTATTGTTTTTTTCTTTTTCTTATAAAATGCCTTTTAAAACAGTCGTTCTCTTATCTTTATTGTTCTTTCAATCAAAACCATCCTGCACTATAGTCCATTTTCAACTTAAGTTATTAAGTTTTTTTTTACAAATTTAAAATTACGCTTTTGCGTCACTTACTCTTCTATAAATATATTTTACTGTAGATGGATAATAGATAAACTTGTTTGTAAATTATCCTGAAACTCAGCGACATTTTTGTAGAACGGAGAAGAGAAACCCCACTTTATCAAAATTAAATCTGGCCCGGGATCAACACCTGTGGTTTGTCTCTTACCGCATTTACCATTGTCAACTTGGAATTGGATTCCCAGATCTACCAAATTCATTTCTCATCAGGGTTTAGTTATATGTGAAAAAAAACATGCAAAATTTTAATAAATTGCTACATAGACATGCAGCTTGGAAAAATTTTTGAAAGTTCATCATGTATTAATGTACATTTATATTACTACATTACCGTTAAAAGATGCATCCGTGCTTTGAGCTGTAGGTCTTCTGATTAAAGTCTACCAAGAACAAACTAAAAACTGGCATTGTGGTGGATTGAATAAGATGAGTTATCAATAAAAAATCGTATTCTATAATTTAAATGATGGCTTAATAGACGTTGAACCTTTTCCGTTAATTCACTACCAATACTTTGGTTAGGGTATGTTAGGTTTGGTTAGGTTATGTTAGGTTGTGTTAAAGTCTTGTTAGAAGTTAGGATTATTTTGGGTTAGTAAAACATTGTAACGTTTTACAGTATAGTATAGGGCCTAGTCACTATTACATGAACTAGCTATTAGTAACTGAAATCATAAAAGTATGATATTACAAGCATATTATGTACTAAAGTAACAAGGGATTGCCAGTATCTAAAAGTTGTATGAATCCGTATCACAAAAAGTTGACTGTATTGGCTTTTGTTTCTCCTTTACAACAATAAATAGGATAATATTATTTTAGTGGCTTGGAGGACACTTTACTACAGGGTTTAGAGAAGGGTTGAGTTTGATTCCCACAGTTATCGAAGGCGTAACAACCTACCCAATAAACAGGGTTGAATTTAAACTTCAACCTCTCCGGACTCGTTGATTATTTTATCTCAACGTAGAGTAGATTTGATTTTATAAACACGTCTTTTTGGATGTATTTTGACGAACATAACCCATAGTTTACAATTTGATAGTACATATTAGCCAGTGTATGGTTTTAATATTAAAGTTAAAAATAGCCCTTTGTGTTTTTTCGTTAATATTTATTTATATAATGTTTATTCTATTATAAACAAATTATATGTAAAGTGTAGCTAAAACAATTCTCATTTGCTGGCGAACAATACTGGTATACAGCTGCAAAAGAAAGTAATAAAAACTTTACAAGTCAATTATTATTAAATATAGGATAAAAATTAATTTGTGTATAAATTTTCACTTAACTGATTTAAACATGTACATTGTCAGTTTTATGTGACCGAAAGTAAGGGATTTAAAAAACAGTTTCCATCCCTAGTATGACCATTAAATAACGATTGACTCTAACCTTGTCCGTACCCAATTGGGTCAGTTGTATGTGATGAATCCATTCAATGTGGGGTTCCGTATGGGTACAGAGGGTAAGGTTTTAGGGGTGGACAAACTAAACTCAATTTACGTAAATTGCAATCAAGGTCCTCTTGTATATACGACATCCTCTCACGAGCTAAAGTCAACTGTATCGCTCGGTATATTAATTAATCTAAAGAGCAGAGTTTAATTTTATTAATTTTGTTCTTATTTTTTTCAAATACGATCCACTACATACTGTTATTTTAATTTTATTTTGTTTTCAACTTAAAATTTTACATATTACATTTTAACTGAATGGTTTGCTTTTCACTCTTTTTTTCCAATAACTGCCCTGCTTTTCCATTATTGGTACTGTAATATGAATGGTACATTTGTCCGTAAAATATTTTAAATTCTAACAGCAAAATTAAAATCTAGCTATTTACATACGACTTGTCAGTTTCCGTTACTTTCAATCAAATCCAAACCTAACTTGTATTTATACTATCATAAATAAGAGAGTCAATATACTGTAAAATGCTAACTTGCAGATGTATAAGACTTTTTAAATGATTTAATCATAAAATACTTAAAAATAGTATGAGCCAATAAATATTCTTTACTTTTTCGATCGAGGAAACTTAATTGAGAACATTTCTATTAAAAATTAATACTATTTTGTTAAGTATGTAAAAAATATAATATACGACTTAAACTGTAAGTATGTAGTAACATTTTTATATGGAATTGGATAATAATATTACCTGTTATTGACTGCGTGGTTTTCCTAGTTTTATAATTGTCCTTATTATTTTATTTACTAAAAAACATTAATGAGGACAAGAGATTTCCAAATAAACATTTTTTCAGGTATATGAATCCCGCTAGTTCAGTATGGTAAGGTGGATATAATGTAGCTATGCTTTAAATAATGTTCAAGATACATTTATTAGACGTTTTATAATTATTGGTAAATTTCAATAAATTAAGTACTACAATCCAACAAAATAAAAATATACTTAAATAGCAAAATATAAAAGTAAAATAGATAGGAGTGCACAGCAAATAAAACAACAGTAACGTATTCTGTTCGTGTGACTGAATTAGATTTACCAGTTCCAATAATGTCACAGTTATACATCAAAGATGTTATGGTTGGTACGTGTCTGATAAGAATTACATATGAAACTATTACTGCGTTATTTAGTGTACTCTGAGCTTTGGTTTATGGATGACAAAGTTGTGTTTGAAACTGTCTTAACTTATACACGTCTCCATTTCCTGTATTATGTTTATAATAATACAATTAGCTTAAAGTTATTTATTTTAGTACAGATGTAAATATTACAAGAGGCTTAAGACTAATAGTGGAACATATTATTGCAAATAATATATGTAAATTATTTTCAATATAAAGAAAATGTTAAGCCCACCGATTGAACGGAGGGTAACTAATTCAATAAATGAACATTATTTTATCCTTCTACATGGTAACATTTTAACTCCTTAATACACCCTTACAGTTATTCCGTTCTGATTTTCTCCCAACTAAATTAACTACTACAAGCCAACTACAATGAACTACCCCACTTTTTTTATTTTATTTGTTTACAATTTGGAGGGCCAGGCTTCAAACCTGGTAACGGCCCCTAAGCCAAAAAGGCTTATTGTGCACCCTCCTATACAAGACTTCAAACTACATCCAATCCAAAGCCTTTATAGAACCTTGAGATTGCCTTGATGAGGTTTTTCTGTGCTACACATTAGCCACGTTCTAAATCGCCGCCCAAGGTGAGAGCCCGCTTCGTAGCTAGGGTCAGGCAGTGAAAGCGGATGTGCCATCCTGACACCTCCTCCTCCCCACATTTCCTACACAAGAGAATGGGGGTTGGGAACCCCATCTTGTTCATGTGTGCCCGTAATGTCCAGTGTCCACTTATAAAACCAACCACGCTTCGGAGTTCTGATCTTGCAAGATATACTGATGATAAGGCAGATATACTGATGCGAACAAGATTCTGACGTCACCGTCACTTGTTGTCAGGTATACCTCAGTTACAGCCGTGTCCCTTTAGCAGTGCCGAGCTCCATAACTCTCCATCTAACGATCCATGGCTCCTGAATCAAGTCCACTCTTAGGTCGTGAAGAGAATTTTCTGGCAGAGCGTGGCTGTGGCCGCTCTGGAGTGGTGAAGGTTGATCTGTAGCACTGCCATTACTTCTGTGGGGGCTTGGGTCCCCCCTTAGGCTTGAATTTTATCCTCTCCAGCCCCAGGAAGGGCCACATCGATAGGGCATTCAGTCTCTTAAGAGAGTCTTCATCAACCATGATCACTAGGAATAAGCCATTGGGGTTTTGAGTGCTCCCAACAACCACCCAGCGATCAGCGTTCAGCTTGTTTTGCTTCTTCAGGCCTAAAAGGACCTCACCTTTAGTAACAGCACAAGTTGTAACCGGAAAGAACGTTGTCGGCTCCACCATCATGACCAGGTTCATGGCCAGTCCAAGTCTTAGTTGTACACCCTCAAAAAGGCTCATATCTCTGACCTGGTTTTCAAGCCATTCCCTGGCAATAGCATTGGAGCAACTAATCACGACCGCTCCAGCCTCAACATGGCAACTTTTGACGTTAACGTTTGCTCCCTTAAGAGCACGTAACGTCAGCTGTCTTTTAACAGAGGCCACCTGCTTTTCCGTCAGAAACCTTTCGGGTGCTCTTGCCTGACAACGGCCAGCTTTTCCACCCACAACTTCTCAGCAAAGGACTCTGTTGTGCCTTGCCGCTTATCCCTCTTCTTGTCACCTCCTAGCTCCTCCGGTGTCAGTTCGAACGTGACCTCTTCACACTGGGACCTTCGGAGGCGACAGAGTACGAAGCCTGCTGGCTGGTTTTGGGGGCAGCTACCTTTGAGGGGGCTGTTTTGTCATCTTGACCTTCTGAGGTGCCAGACGTATATGACGGCTTGTTCCTCGCAGCGTGCTTCTCCTCCCAAGCTTGTCGCCTCTCCACCTTCGAAAGGAATCTCTCGCCTCTGTTAAGATCCTCCTCCTTCCGAAGTTTTCGGAGTTGGTCTTGGAGAATTCTCTTCTTAGGTAGACCACCCATATCCATCTTCTGGAGATTACCCTGAGAACTCTCATCTTCAAACCGAAGCAGCGCATCCTCCTCTCCTGTAGGCAGAGCCGGCACCAGAGAGGACAAGCTGAGGTTGTCCATAAGCAGGTCTTCGGGAGTTATCCCACCTATCAACTAATCAATTGTATTAGTGTCAGCTTCCATACAATTCCACGAGTACCGGGTTGCTGCAGTCCACCTCCCCAGTGACCCGTTTAGGAGGTAAGGGGTAATTACGACTGGGTGCCCCCTAGTTCCCAGAAGGCTCCGTTAAGGTACTGAATATTAGGCTCCCAGTACCACGAGACTTTCAGCACGGGTCGCTTAACACCTTAGTCTAGGGCCCCCCTCACTTGGTTCTGTAAGTGGACCAACACCCAGTGGCAGAGGGTAGCTGTACGCAGCTAACAAGTGAGAGTTGACACCAGGTGTGGACCAGTCTACCGAACCCACCCCGCATGCAAGGTGTGGTCGGAACGGCTCGAAAGGTACCACCACTACCTGATACCCATACCCCCCACTACCCCACTTACTAAACTAGATTATAGAACTGTTGACCTTTTTTTACTTGGTTTGGTGTATTTTTAAATATGCCTCAGTAAAATGTGACAGTTAATATTCATTCACTGTAGCAAAGAAATACAAATATATATATATATACGATCAGATTAGCTACCAATGAATAGTAGAATATACAAAAGAACCATTTTCCCCTCGAGTTTATTCAACTCTAGTCCAGTCTGGAATCAACCCATGTTGTTTGTCTCGTAACACATTTTCCATTGTCAACTTGGAATTGGATTTCTCTAGATATAACTTAGTTATTTTCACTGGGATGGAAACGAGTTAATTTTCCTCCCCATAACCTGCATTGCTATACGTAATTTTTTATAGGTGCCTTGTATACAAAAATGTCCAACATTAGACTCTTAGAATGCAATTCAGTGACACTTTGGTTTTTATATATGTTTAAGATAGTTTACAAATAAATTAGGAACCTGTACCTACAAATTATATTTATTTTAAATGTCAATTAGAGTTTTGAATACAAACGTTTTGACTCTACCTTGTTGTAGCATGATTGGGCTAGTACTACCCTTCATAAGTTGAATGTGGTTCGTGTTTTCATATAAGAATATAGAGCATAACGTTGTAGGGGTAGAGAAATTAAATTCAATTAACGTAAATTTCAATCAAGGTCCGTTTTTATATCTGAGAGATGCTCTCAGGAGCTAAGGTTAACTGTATCACTCGATAAATTATTTGGATATGTAAATAATTGGAAATATAACAAAAAATGGTGTTTACTCCAGTTGAAACCGTATATTAATATACAAATGGGTGTGTAATAAAAATGTTCATTTATTGAGATATTACCAGTTTTCCATTAAATTAATGGGTCCATACGTTCTGCCCCGCACATTAGTTCAATATTACATCGTCCAATATACAATATACATTTCTTTTTATATTTATGTCCTTTTACAAATATGAACCGTAATAGATAACTGATAGAACTATGATCTGTATTGAATATCCTTTTTCGGATTTTAATATTCACATTTTTTTTCTTTTTTTAATTGACATTAAAACATGGTGGATTAAACTACCTTATAGTTTTATACATGTCAACACTTGAAGTACATACGATTATAAAAAGATAAAAAAATTATTATTTTTCATTCTTTTACCGTTAATCCTACACCAACCAGCTAATAATAACCACAGTACTGGTATGGGTGGGTGGTGGGGTCATCACCAGTATTCGTATATGTGTACTTGGGGAGGTGGGTTCTCCACTCATCACATTTACAGTCATGTATGACTAAAAGTATTTAGAAGTCTGTAAGTAATGATAGATTTAGATTCGGCAATATATTAAATTATTGAGCATTTTAATACGGTTCATAAATATAGTATGAACACATAATACAAAGTATCGAGTTCAAAATTCAATAGAGCTTCATAGCTCATTGTTAAATCAATAATAAAAATAATTTCTTAGCTCTCAGTAATTCACAGGAATGCAGACATCGAGTTGATTTATACAGATCAATAGAATATACTCAGAACTCAAAATCTATTAGTTTTGTATACAACTATATACATTTATTTGCACGTGTTACGTTTAAAAATAGTCTTAAATAATCATAAATAGATTAATATTTGTACTATTTTAATCATAAAATAAACTGGATGGTGAATATTTAACCCTTACTGTAACAAACAGGTTGGGCAATATAACAGAATGTAAACTATGTTTGTGTATTATGGTCAAATAAATAAAGATTTTTAAAACATTTTAAACTACCAGTAGTAATTAATTACCTTAAACATCTTCTTTTATTAGCATTTAGCTTCCTAATTAAACTTAATGGTAGTAGTTAAGAGGTGCCAGCTGTAGATACAGGCAAGCGAGTGTACAATGTGCAAGCTGTTACAACGTGCCAGTGTAGTGTTATCGAACTTAATGCAAGCGACCTGGATCTGAATGTATGTAATAGATTTCATTTCTATTTCCTACACTATGTGGACGGTGTCATTACTAATAACTATAGCTTCCGGTAATGACAACGTCAAGGTACTATAAGTCATTCATTTGTAATAAGTTATTTTTAAATATTAATTGTATAAATAAAAATTATTGTTTATTTTTTAACAACTTATTTATTTGAGTATGGTCATATTTTTTTTTATTGGTAGAAGTAAATAACTAAATTTATAGTATTTGGCCCAAGAGTCATGTGGTTGTACATAATATCGTATTTCTGTAAAGTGGTTTAATAAGTTGGTAATTACATTAAACAGGGGTATTGTCGGTTTTATGGATGAACCTTTTTTCACTGTAGATACAGAGCTAAAAAATATATCGTTTTTTAAGCTGAAAAGCCGGGAAAATTATGAAGACTAAAAAATATGTGTTCCATAATTATTGCAATATGGGCACTCAAATTATGCGAAATTTCGTCTTAATTACGAATATTATAAGTCCTTTGATATCAAACCATTATTAAGCATGTTTGCACAGGAAACGTTACGTTCTGTTGGGTTGGGATGAGTCGGGCTAGGTTGGGTATTGATAGGTTAGGTTGTTAGGTTTGGTTTAAGTTATGTTATTTTAGGGTAACCTATGAACTTTGAAGGGTTTTAACAGACTATGCAACAAATCAATTAATGAATAATAACTGATCCTAACATGGTCTAACCAAACATAACCTAACCTAACCTAACCTATCAATACCGAAGCTAGCCCTTACTTGACAGCGAGTAACCTTTCTGAAATCGGCACATTTCCGGATCTAACGTGCTTAATAATGGTTCGATTGTGAAAAACCATGTTATGTTCGTGATCAGGGGAAGATACCACGTGATACGAGTTCCCACATGAATATATTTGTGAAAAAAAATATATTTCTCATTTTTTCTGTTTCGTAATTTTTCCCATTTTTCCGCTAAAAAAAGACCATATTCTTGTTTCTTAGCTATTTATCTACTAAGATAAAATTTTCCAGCTGAAACATTCACAATGCCTCTGTTCTATACTACTGTTAAGTTTTATGTCATATTAGGAAAAAGTCTTATAACTTATGATGATATATTACTGTGAAGTGTTTATATATATACATATATATATATATATATATTTCTTTTTTTTTACGTCAGATAGTTAGGTCTACAGTGCTGTAAAAAATATGTTATTATTTATTGTTCGTAGCTCTAAGATTACTAAGTTTAAGAAATTTTGCTAGATGATATACTATTCTTTATAGTTCGCAGTTCTTAGATTATTCATTTTAAGGCATTCTGTTGCATTCTTTACATTTGTTATACAATAAATATGTTTTAGAACAGAATAAAATTGAGTAGCAGGCAAAATAAAAATGTAAAAGACAATTATCTTCAACAAAATCTTTAATAAATTTTTGTCAACTTCATTACAAATTAGCAGCAACAGATAGAACTTACATGAGTCCGGACAAACTGTTTAGCAGTAAACTTTTAACTAATATGTTAAATTGAGACTTTACTGAACCATGATCTTACCACTCTTACTGTGAAATAAACTTCAAAGTAAAATTATAATAAACACCGAGAAAGGTTGTAGCTACCCTGGAATAAACTCAAGACTGAAGATTGATACATCTTGTTGACGAGCCTCGGTTCCATGAAGTCAAAGTCGTAAGGGTAGATAAAATCCTAGTCTATTACAACATTTAAACTGTGTAGTGAGGTAGTTCATAAATAGTTAACACAGAATTACTCGTCGATTTTGGTCAAGGAAATTCATAGTATATTACCACCAGTGGTGTGATGAATGGCGTTGGTTAGACATGGTGAATTAAAGCAACGAACTCTGCTGGTAGTCAGGCTATGTAATTATGATACAAAACAAATTAAACACTAATTGCTTCATTAACTCATTAATTGCCCAGAGCAAGTACATTTTAGGGGTTCCAACATACGTTTAATGTAAATTTATATTTAATGCTGTTCAAACATGGAATTAGTTGCAGTCGTGCTTTGAGCCCAGGTTTACAGTACGAAATTTACGAATGTTCACGAAATTTTCGACCTTCAAGGAAATTTTTGACTGTTCTTGAATTTTCCTACTTTTCTCGAAATTTTCGACTTTTCTCAAATGCTTGACTTTTCTCGAATTTTTGACTGTTCTCAGTTTTCGAATTTTCTCGAAATTTTTGACTTTACTTGAAATTTTGGACTTCTCTTGAAATTTTTGACATTTCTCTACCTGGAGGTGCGAGCGGACGCCAAATCCACTACGGCCCATTGAAAACCCACAGCTGAAGAAAACATAGAGTTCCAGGGGTACGTAAAAATTTTTTTAACAACTCCAAGGTTTAAGGGGAATGAAAATATAATTTGGTAGACGAAAAGAAATTTAGTAAGGGCGTTCAATACACGTTTGACCTACACCAAAGCGTACATTATTCATATAGGTAGCTAACAATAATTGTAATTTAAATAATACAAATATAATTCACTGATTTAAGGAATTGAATATTGTATGATTTAATGTGTTGAAAATGTTAATTTAATTTGTAAATATATAAATGCGTAAATCCATGAAATTGATCATAGTCCGTATAAGTGTTTGTTTGTTTTGATTTGATATAAATATATAGTAGAGCAATAGTTATTGCGTCGGATATATTAACCGTTAATGTTGGATAATTCTTGAGAAGATTAAAGGAAAAGTAACTAGGGCCATTTGAATATATTTAACTTGTCATTTGAAGGTATTTGTAAAATAATATAACTTGAGTGTAGTGTAAATTGGTTAGGACTTCATAGTTGGTAAAGTCGGTATATTATTGTTTGATTGTTAATTTTTATTTAAATTAATTGTTTGATTATTTCTTGAGTATGACTTGTTATTGAATATATAAGTTTAACTTGTTAGTATAGAAGTCTTGCATACATAATACTTGTTTAGTTGGATTCTTAATATGACGTTTATATCATTATTTACAGGATTGTGATTTTAATAGTATAGGAGTGTGGCGAGCGCCACCCGCGGTGAGAGATGCAACTATCGCGTGCGCATGCGCGGGGATCTGGGAAGGGTGCGGCGTACGCAGTCGTCGTCAGAGAGCCGGCGGGTCAGAGTCATCGGAGACAGTCAGCGTCGGCGTGCGGTTCGCTTGCCCGAAGGGCGAAGAGGAAACTCCGGCCGCTCACTCGACAGCTAAGTTTTAGAATAGAGATTTACTAAATTCATTATGACTAGATCAGGCTAAATTAACCATTAAGGGGGGGGAGTAGTTCCGCTGGGTAGGATTTAATCAGTCAATTAAAATGTAGGGATTCAGAAGTCTAGGGCACGAGGGGATCGCAGCCAACCAGTTATTTCACCATTATATTTAATCTCTCAATTAACATGTAATTATATTACCCTTAAGGTAGATCACTCTTAGTGCTGATCAAAGCTGGTTGTGATTGTTAGGCACCGTCAATTAGCACTCACGCGGCCGACACCATTGTACCAGCCCGCGCGTTCCTAACGTGGTGGAACAGGCGACGATTATTAGCCAGCGATGATCTCACACGGCCTCTGGTTATTAATCTTTGCTATTCAACTCAATCTATGACCGCGCATTTAATCCGGGTTCATTTTCGTTCGCCTTTCCCCGCAATTGGTAGCCTATATATATTTTTCGTCGCCGTTACCCGCAATTGGTAGCAGAGCGTTCAGAGTAAAAATTAAATATTTTTTTTTTTATGAGTGAAATAGCAGGGCGATCAGTTTTGACAATAAATATAGATGTTTTATTAGTAGAAAGGTCGGTTAGCTTGCACGAAGAGAAGCCGATACGGACATGTCGGTCACAGCACGGGCATGTCACGAGCATGTCGTCACGAGCATGTCGGCCGACCGGCAAACATGACTTTCACTCCTGGCAATCAACGATAAAGCAACAAATTTTCGGATTACTAGAATTGAATTTAGGGCAATATTATTTTCAACAAGGTGATTTAATTTTTCTGGTTAATTAATACCGAGAACAATGACGGTAAGAACCTGGAGGTGCGTGTCGGCGGTGTAGACGGGCGGTTGTCGTTCGTTTTTAAACCTGTCTATAGGCTGCGACCGCGTGCATCCGGTGATTTCAGCATTGTCAATTTCCGTATATGTTCCTCATTTTTCAATTTACTCAAGAAGTGTAAATAATAAAAATGAAGGGAGAAGAAGTTACGAAATCTTTTTTGTGTAAATTTTCCTCTTATACGAACGCGTGAGTGCATTTAACAATATACCTTCGAACCTCGTGCCCACATTTGTTGAATTTGGGGAGTTTAATTAAAAAAAATATTCAAATTTATATAAATAGCGTCAGATATATTAGCTATGAATCTTATAAAGCAAGATCAAATATTTATCAAAGTTGTAGGGAATACCACTTTAGCCATTAGTACAAATACGAAAGCCAATAGTCTTCTGGACGGCCCTCTACATTCATTTCATTTAAGTAGTTTAGTAATAGTTTAATTTTGTTTAAGATGCGTGCAGTAATTTATTTTTAATTACACCTTGTGTTAACGAATTTTGTGACAAATACTCTCAAAGCTTGGGTTACAGCCAACTGCCTAGGAGATTTCACGCCAATTATTTTCCAAGCGAAGTTAATAATAGTGTAGTCCTCTTTTCTAATGTGAATAGGTAAAAATCTATTAAAAAGGAAAAAAACCAAAAAAAATATATAAAATTAATTTAAAAAATGTAAAAAACATATATGTAAAAATAAATGTAAAAAATGTACAAAAAAGAGAGTAACTATTAGAGGATTTAATAAGACTGAAAATAAAATTTCGCTTGGGAAATCTCGGAGTAACCTGAGTGGAGAGGCAATTAACTATTGATTAATGTTTCTATTATTTACAGTATGTAATGTATTCTATTGATTATGTACAGTTCATATTAAGTTAAGTTAGCATATTTTCTTTTCAGCCAGTATTAAATGTCACCCCAGCAAGCTATTAGCAGGTCAACGGTATTCCAGTTATACTTCAGCATTATCGATCGGCACAGTAGAAACCGGTTTTATCTACTCCAAGACACCCAGCCGTGTCCAGCTGAACTTATTGATTGCACAAACACACTGACGAATATTACTCACTACAAGTAAAACAATTTCCTTTAAATAAATATGGTATTAGAGAATCTATAAAATAAAAAAATAATAATAAATTGCCTTTTCATGTGATTATTAATTAATTGGACATTAGACAATAAATTTAATTAAATTAGTTAAGGGAGCAGTTAATTTTTAGTAGGAAAATATTTTTGGGTATTTTGTAAATAATAAGGTTTTTCTGGCTGACCTACCTGTATTGGTTCAGTTTTCTAGCTACACAAATAGGCCTACAATTCTCCCCTACCCTACGGAATTATTTTAAATTAAACGGAGAAATGAACAGCGACCGCGGTGTACAAATTATTGGTGACTCACTCACCAAACGTTTAAAATTTTACATGCAACGTAACCAACACCTCATCAATATGACGTACAGAGTGGCTATTCCCGGCGCCACAATTCACAATTTAAAAAATTTGATAAAAATAAATTGTTTATTACACCTCCAACAACCCTTAATTGTTTGGGTGGGGACTAATGACATATTCTCCAGTTTGCCATTTTCATGTATTAAAGATCAGTACATTTCATTATTGAGACTAATTAGGAAACAATATCCGGCGATTCATTTACTAATTTTAGGCTTGCCCATTTTTCCGAGAGCCCAAGCCGAACCAAATATTTTGAGTAAATTGGTTAGATTCAACACCTTTTTGCATACCTTGGCCAACCCCAGCACCACTATCATTTTAACACATTCAATAAACCAAAAGGATTATTTTCACGCCAGGTATCACAGACACCATAGACGAGATGGCATACATTTAAATGATAGAGGGAACCAGGCCTTAGTGGACCTCATTGAGGAGAACTTATTGGTTGAACAAGCACACTAACGAATATGACTGACTGAAAGTGAAGCAATTCTTTTGCATGAGTATTGTATTAGGGAATCCATAAATATAATTTGAATTTGTAATTTTAATTAACAGAGCATTAAACAATAAATTTAATTTAATTAGTTAATTGAACAGTTAATTTTTTAATTGGAAAATTGTATTCCAATTAAAGTGGCCTTCAATTCCGCCCAGCATGACAGCACAGGTGCAACGCCTGCTAGCTTGTTCCTGGGTAGGGAAATTAAACATCCGCTTCAATTAGCGTGGAAGCTCAACGAGCTAGTGCCCTCGGCCCTGCAGATTCCAACGGAACAGCGCTGGAGGCAAGCGTTAGACGCTCTGCGTCGCGCGAGGCAAAAGCGCGAGGCGTACTACAACAGGGATAAGAAACCCCATAACTTCAAACCGGGTGATTGGGTTATGTACAGACTACATCACCAGTCCAAAGCGGCGGATAACGTAAATTACAAACTCATGCCACAATGGTCCAACCCGTGTGTGATAGCCCGATTCACCACACCGGTCACCGTGCAGTTAGTGAAGCCGTCAACGGGCTTTGTAACGTCGGCGCACGTTTCTCAGTTAAAACGTTTTTTTCAACCCCAGTTTTAATATGGCCGGGTGAGTGCTATGCGACGGTCCCTAGCCTAGGTTAGTGTAGCTCTTAAGTTCTATCTTCCTTTCCTTTCCTTCATTCTATCTACACGTCTTCCCGCGTTTAAATTTTCTTCCAAGCGACACCTCTAGTTACCACGGGGTCGGGCGTTTGAGTCTAAGGGATTTCTTTACGAGGACTTCCCTACAAATTGCCCGACGTCCTGTTGACGTGAGGCGCCGAAAGTTTTTTTTTACCGTTTTATACATCGTTATTAGGGAACACGCTGCTAAGCCGCTGTGACCGTGGCAAGTTTTAATTTTTTTATCAATTAGGTTAAAGAAATCATTTCATAAGCCTTAATTCCAGTATAAACAAAATCTGTGAAATATTTTTGTGTTTTTTTTTCGTAATTCACTTTTGTTTATGCTGCTTGCCCGGCACACAGCTGGCAGATAAGCCATCGTGAGGTGAGTCGACACGCCTCAGGATAGTCGCAGTGTCACACACGCACACACACGCACACGCACACATCACGCACACATAGTAGCACAACGTTCGTCGTCACACTTACACATGACTATCTCTGTTCTGTCTATCACTTTTCTTATCTATTTAGTACTTAGGGATGCCAACAATGAGCCAGGGATACGGGCAGATTAAATTTAGTAGTATAATAAAGTTAAGTGTATGAAACAAAGTTATTTAGCGCGATGTATTAGGGACGATCATTAGGAGCAAGACAAACATGTCAGAATTGACAATGAACCAATTAGTTATAAGAATTGAATTTTCTAGTATTAAATATTGTATTATATATATCTATTCGGGGTGTTGGCTTATAATTTAATGTAGCTGTAAGATTAAAACCTAGTATATTATTTGGGAGCGCGGTCAATATAGGAATAGACTGCACCCAGCCCAAACAATTATTCTTGGAAGTAATAGGGCGGAAGACGTCGTCGAGCGACGGTCTTATCGCATTCCATTGTTCGGCTGCGAGACCTAGAACAACAGACAGACGGACGCTACAACAATACACCACAATGGGGAATTGGCCCAAGCCACAATCTATTAGAAATAAAAAAAAAAAACACATTTTTAGGGGGGGGAGATTGTGGCGAGCGCCACCAGCGGTGAGAGATGCAACTATCGCGTGCGCATGCGCGGGGATCTGGGAAGGGTGCGGCGTACGCAGTCGTCGTCAGAGAGCCGGCGGGTCAGAGTCGTCGGAGACAGTCAGCGTCGGCGTGCGGTTCGCTTGCCCGAAGGGCGAAGAGGAAACTCCGGCCGCTCACTCGACAGCTAAGTTTTAGAATAGAGATTTACTAAATTCATTATGACTAGATCAGGCTAAATTAACCATTAAGGGGGGGGAGTAGTTCCGCTGGGTAGGATTTAATCAGTCAATTAAAATGTAGGGATTCAGAAGTCTAGGGCACGAGGGGATCGCAGCCAACCAGTTATTTCACCATTATATTTAATCTCTCAATTAACATGTAATTATATTACCCTTAAGGTAGATCACTCTTAGTGCTGATCAAAGCTGGTTGTGATTGTTAGGCACCGTCAATTAGCACTCACGCAGCCGACACCATTGTACCAGCCCGCGCGTTCCTAACGTGGTGGAACAGGCGACGATTATTAGCCAGCGATGATCTCACACGGCCTCTGGTTATTAATCTTTGCTATTCAACTCATCTATGACCGCGCATTTAATCCGGGTTCATTTTCGTTCGCCTTTCCCCGCAATTGGTAGCCTATATATTTTTTCGTCGCCGTTCCCCGCAGGAGTTCGTTTACGCTTGTTATAAAATAATATTTCTTGAATTTAGTGATTTACCGGACTGTATATTGAAACCAATAATAATAGGAATTTTTATTGAATATTTCTAAAAGAATAATTTGTATTTTATATTATTGGATGAGAAGGGTATATTAAAGGAGGTGTATAGTTGTAAAATAGGATGAGATAATTGTTATATTTCGGAAGGTACTGTCCAGGCGATATGGTGGGAAAATAAATTGGTGTTGTACATTCACCAGTGTCTATAGTCATTCCAGGTCCTGGTTTCCTACACTAGCTAAGCGAGTTATTAAGGTTAAATTATTTTCTCATTACTTGTAGAGCAATCGTTTGTGAATTAACATTTTATTAAACACTGAGTTTTGGCGGAAGTAAAAGTCTTACTTAGTGGTTGTTTGTCAAGAGTTTTACAATACATAAACTAACAATGTGTAACTGGGATCATAAAAACATTATATTATAAATTTTTCATATATTAATGATACACGAACCTGTATGTGACTCGAAGGTAACATTCATAGATTCGTATCACAACAAGTTGACTGTATTGGCTTTTGTTTCTCCTTTACAACAATAAATAGGATAATATTTTAGTAGCTTGGAGGACACTTTACTACAGGGTTTAGAGAAGGGTTGAGTTTATCCTGTAAGTCTCACATTTATCGAAGCCGTAACTACTCACTAAACAGGGTTCAACCTAACCTTCAAACTCTCCGCACTCATTGATTATCTTACCTTTACGTAAGGTAAAATTGATTTTATAAACACGTTCTAATGATTTTATTCTGATTATCATAACTCAATACTTAAATTTCTGTATTGCATATTTATGTTTAAGGCTAAAATTGAATAGCTACTGTTGTGTTTTGTTGTAAATAGTTATAGCAATTTTATATTTACACGTATAAACAGTTTGTATGAACACTTTTGTAAAAACAATTTCTGTGTTCAGATGAACAATACTTGTATACACATTGATGGGAAAACAGCAAATGAAAATCTTACAAACTGTGCAAGGTAAAATTTATAAAATATGAATAAAATTATTTCATACAAATATGTTTTTATTGATAAATAATTACTTATATTATTTAAATATGTAAACTACCAACTGTGTGTAGCCTCTTACATGGTGGATAACCAACGTATGTTCGATCCCCAACATGGTTCATAAGTTTGACTGCCAATGGTTTAGAAATAGCGGACTTTAAATCAAAAATATAATTTTTCTAAAAAGATGAAAGCTCTTCTTCAATTACTAGGTCACATATCTCTACTGTAATCTAAATACTATTTATATTTACTAACAATTATTGTTTGAATACAAACGTTTTGACTTTTATCTTTTGGTAACAAAATTAGGTTAGTACTGCCCATCACAAGTTATGTGTGACGAATCCGTTCAATAACCGGCTTCATGTATATACACAGGGTAAAGTTGAAGGAGTAGATAAATAAACACAATTAATGTAAATGCAATCAAGGTCCGTTTGTATAACTTAGAGTGAGATGATCTCACGGGCCAAAGTCAACTGTATCGTTCGATAAATTAGCTAGCCTGAAGTTCATAATTTCATTTAAATATATATTTTACTTTGTTCCTTAAATACATTTGAAAAAAAAATACTAAAATTACCTTCACTTATTATAAATTTACTTTATTTTCAAATAAATATTTGTTGTAAATTAATTATCACGTTTTTACTAGCTGATTGTATATAATTCCTAATTTTTCCCTAACTTCAATGTAAAAGCATGGTTGAAACTTAACAAATAATATTTTTATAACTCAATTAATTAATTGTGACAAAAATACAAACAAACAATAGGTATAGCATTACAGGATATATAAAAAAAATTATTTGAAAGTTTCCATTATTTATAACCGAATCTGTATTTATGTAAATCAGTATTTAATTATGATAAAACTTCTCATTTATCATATGTGTGGTACGTTTGAAACAAGGGAATTATTTCAATAAAAATAGATATGGTTTTATTTTAGAATGCTACTGTTCTGCTATAAAATTTAGACTTTTACACTGTTCTCTCATACAATTTCTTGTACGTAGAAGAAATTAATAATAAAATCATACGTTACTCAATTATATTTAGATGAAAAAATTAAATGAATTACATTAACTATTATTTAAAATATTATTATGTAGCTCGTAGGATTATTTTCATAAAATAGTGTTTAATCCTATTAAACCGGTTGAATTTAAATTTGTATCTGGTATTTATATATTTAATTTCACTATTTTCTCCTGATTTCCTCAGGAAAAAATTGCATAGAACAGGTACTGTATCATAGAATCTGCATTTTACAATCCACGTCTAAGTAGAATATGTAGGATGGATCAATGCATTGGGAATTCCAGAAAGGCAAAAGAGCCCCAAGGATCTCTGATCTGGGCTAATTATCTGAGGCGTTTGTTTGGTTGCATCAGGTCTTTTGAAAAGAATAACTTGAAGGGGTTTCTGATAACAAAGTGGCAATAATTATTGTAAACTAGTACTTAGTATATTTATAACACTCAAGGATATAAATAATATGTACTATCAATAATTTTTTTTAAAATTAAACATTATTTTATAATCTAAAATTATTCAAACCATTGAATTGTATCTACTAATTATATTTTACAGTATACCACTACTCTAAATACACTATAAACATGTTTTTTCGTATAATTCATATTAAAATTACTATACACAAACAAATAACAGCTCTGTATTATTATATTTGTTTGGTAGTAAATGCGTTTGATAAACGCACCAGTGCGATCAAGCTCCCTCATATATAAAACATATCAATCAACCCACTAACGTACTTGAGACTGTTGACGAGGAAGTGAACTTAATTCGAATGCAATAATTTAACTGTTCCATATTATTAAACTATACAGTAGTTTGTAACTGTTTTTTAATTTATATTAAACTATAGACTATCAATATTCAATGTTCTCTTTGAATGTAACAACATCACAAAAATGAAGTTTGCGTGAGATTATATTTTATTTTAAATACTGCATATTTATTGTAAGCATAATGAGAAGTTTTTTTTGGATTTCATAAATAATCCTTTTAGTATGGTCAGTTTTAAGATGGAGAGAATTAGCAGCTTAATAAACCACTATAATATTTATTGTTTTACTATTATCGGATCACAATGGTTTACGTTAATCAACTTACCCTAGAGTGATTCAGTCTCACGGTAGGTAGAGTTACCACGGTATTGTAAAGCCTAGTTTAATCAACGTTGCATAGAGCTGTGTTTGACGTACAAGGTTGAAGTACGCGAATAGTAATCGATCTACGTTTGGTTGCAATTTAGGGGAAGATGAGACTCTATTCTGACTGTTGTAATATTCAAATGGAATTCGGTGTAAAATATCACTAACATTTAATATTTTATAAGGTTACTCTTATAAAATATTAAATGTTACAATATTACTTAGTACTATAATACTTAATGTTCATTATTAAATTGAATTAAAAAATCTGAAAAGGTGAACAATAAACACTTTTGATTGTTTGTTTTGTTTTTGAAATTTATTGCATTTCATATAATTGCACCTATTTCTAACCCTCAATGGTGTTTTGATACAGTAAACTTAATCCTTTACTGTATGGTCATGGCTAGTGACCTTGACCGGAGAGTTCCGACGTTATCGCAAGATAACTGTCAAGCAACATCGAGAGTGGCTGTCCCTTGGAAGGGTGACCGTCCTAGCGATCCCGTCCTTGCAGCAGCCCACCTGCCTGGTCACTGGTGGTGGTTTGGAAGTCACCCTTAAGCCGTTGGTCCCCAGGTTAAATGTAAGAGAGAGCTTCTTACCCCTAACTTCACCTGGTATAATAAGACGATCTTTCTTTAAGTTTTGTTACAGTAATTCAAGATTTTAAAATTCTTATGTGAAATATTGTAACAATTGAACAATTTTTTGATAAGGATGGTTTAAGTAATTACATGTTTATACAAGAAGGAGAAAATGCCGGAAACGTAAACACGAAGTTGAAAAACTAGTTAATATATAAATAAATATGTAGTAAGAACAAAAATTGCACGTTTATTTAGTGATAAATAAAGAAATAACTAAATATATCAGTATAGAACATTTTAAATTGTTCAATCTTATAATATATTTATTACTTAAATCTGTGAGGAAACTCTAAATTCAACCTAAGTCCTGTATATAAAAGATTCAATTAAATGTTACAATATCAAATGTAGTTTTGTTCATTCAATCTTTTAACTAGTTATAAGTATTCTGAGGGTAAAATAAAAAATAATATCCACATAATTAAATATTTTTTGCATTTCTTTTACATTCAAACTCTAGTTGATGACTGGTTAATTTATTACAACACAACTATTAAGTTCATTAAATATTAATTAAAAGAAAATATTTCATACATTCTTAGGACAAAGAAATTAAAATCATATTGTCAATTTAGTTTGTGCTCTATTTGTTGATTTAGGAATACAATATAGAATAATGGTAATGGAGAAATTTTATGTTTGAGTTATTAGGAACATTCTATTTCCTATTGCATACAAGTATAACATTTAAGCACATTCTTATAAATGGCTGTTTGACATGTTTTGAACAGACCCAGCTCTAGAAACGATAAAATTACCATTAACATTTTTTTTAATTACAATTTTATTTATACTCTGTATTTGTATTCTTTGCCTACAATTAAACATTACATATAAATAAGATAAGCAGTACATTTTAATATTTTTAATGTCATAATACACGCCCTAATCCAGTTACATATGTTGCAACATCTGTGCACATTAAATCCTGGATAATGTTTCAGAACTACCGTACAATTACGTAACATCTGCCACAAATTTACTGCGCTAATTATCAAGTGACTCACAAAATGAACTGTAAAATATAAATAATTGTTTTGATAAACATACAAATACTAACAAATGAGGGAGACAAAGGTAGTTGGACATTTGCCATCATTACGTGAAAAATAACAATCACGACGTTTCGATTTGGTAAAACCCAAACCTTTTTCAAGTGCTAAAAACTAAATTACATCTACACAAACATGTTATAAAACTACGTTCTTAAACTAATAACTTATCTACTTTAATAAATATCTACATTTTAACCTAGGTCCTAGAATGGGGTACAACAAAATGGACTTCCACTAAATATAAAAAATATTAACAGGGTTAAATTAATATAACCTAATATAATATAAGTGTTTTATATTAATAATTTTATATTAACAAAATTAATATAACCTAATATAAATTAATATAAATTAATATAATATAAGTGTAGTGTGTATGTTTGTCTAGTCCCCGTGCTTTATCACCTTGGAGGGAACTTCGTAGACACTGCATTTGGATTGTATCATCCTCACTTCGTGCCTGGGACGTCTAGACGCCATCGTCACTGCGGGTCGTAAGACTTCATCATTTTTGTAATATTTGATTATTGTATTGTCTATTCCTAATAATTTTTGTCTTTTCAGGTTAAAATGTAATTGTAATAGTAGTTTCAGTCCTTCCAAGGCATATATATCATTTTTTGTGCATGTTGAATGTTATTTTAAATTAATAGTGTTTTTCAGGTACCATATATTTATGATTAGTTAATGTAATATTATTTCAGTCTGATTTGAATATTAATTTTAATTGTGTTTTGACATGTTTCGTTGATATCGTGACCTTGACAGTGCCTAATTGGTTATATTAATTTAACCCTGTTAATATTTTTTATATTTAGTGGAAGTTCATTTTGTTGTACCCCATTCTAGGACCTAGGTTAAAATGTAGATATTTATTAAAGTAGATAAGTTATTAGTTTAAGAACGTAGTTTTATAACATGTTTGTGTAGATGTAATTTAGTTTTTAGCACTTGAAAAAGGTTTGGGTTTTACCAAATCGAAACGTCGTGATTGTTATTTTTCACGTAATGATGGCAAATGTCCAACTACCTTTGTCTCCCTCATCTGATACTCCATCATTAACAAATTTCAAAAACAAATACTAACAAATTTAAAATAAATGCTCTTCGAAATTTCAGTATATAAATTTATATATTTCTTTGGTCTTGACGTTAGGTTGGACGACGGAAAGCTTCATGAGTAAAGAAAAAATAAATAAATAAATTTAATTGAAAAGAGCATATATTTTCCAATGAGAAGTTTTATAACAGACAGTACTGTTTACATTTATATTCATGAATGATTTTAATAAATTCATTCAAAACTATTGTTATAGAAAATGATTATTTTCATAATTTCATTTTAAATAGTAGCTTATAATAACCAAACCAAGAGAACAAAATTATAAATAAAATGTGTTTATGTTCATTACGTTGTGGGTTAGCAATTGAGAGACATTTTATACGTGGCTTACGAAAATTGAGATTTTATAACACGATGCTGTTCAACAACGTTTTAATTTTATAGAATTTTGTATATCTCTCATTTGACTTTTTTCTCATACCTGTAGGTGGCACCTACCTCGGAGGGAATGGACGCTTTTGAATCGCTTCCGAATTGGCGTGGTAGAGTAACTACTGGAAGTATAAATGGGGATTGACACTAGATTAGTCATGTGATTACGGGGAGTCTATCCAAACAATGAATCACATAATTATAGAATTACCCCTGCGTTCTATCTCGGAGGGATTGGCTAGTATAAACAGAATAAGTGAGGCAGGTCGTAAATGGTCGTAAATGATGGATTGAATTTAGCTTTGTGATAGGAGATCACTTTTATTTTATATTATATATTGCATGACTTTAGGATCTTAATCTAAATATATATCACAGCTTAAAGAAAAAAATTACTCAATGGTAGCTGACAAAAAAGCCATTGGATATATATACTAAAAGGTCACTCACAAACTCAAAACATTTTACTTTTTAACTTAATTATTGTGAATTAAAAGTCTATATACTTTTGAATAGTCAATAAATTACATTGAAATCTATAATTCTAACCATCCTACACTATGTAGATCACTGACTAAGCTATATATAGACAATAAAAGTTACTGGGTAAATAGTTAGGACAAAGAAATTCGGCCAAGACATAATTATGTACAAACATTTATTATGTAAGTTGGATACATATTTCTGAAGATGAATCGTGACCGATGTTAAGTAATATATATGCTAAATAGTTATGTCTTTCATCAATTTATACTTTTTGTGGTTAAAAAAAGTATTTTTCTTTCTGATGTTTCATAAGTATATTTTAGTTATCTTAATAAATGATTAACTTTTAATTTTATTTAGTTATATAAATTTTAGTAGATTAGTAATTTAGATAACTATTATATAATATGTTATTGAATATACATTTGTTATATAATCAGTTTTTAAGTCAAGTTAAGATAGTTTTAAAATAAGACTATATTTAAATAATATACTTCTTCACTTGCTTAGTATTTATGTATAAAAATTAAAAGTTAAACTTAATAACTTTAACTGCAGACTACATGTATTAGAAATGTTCTAACAAACATTCAACTCTGTTTCTATTACTCACTACTGCTATTAACTCATTAAGTACATTCAAATATCCAGAGAGAGGATAAATCATGTTAAATAATATCTTATATCAACTTAAAATGTTAACATGGTTTTATGTATATAGAAACTAAACAGTCATATTCTTTCATCGGTAATTGCTATTTTAAAGTTTTACAAAAATTGAAAACTCCAAAGGACAGCTGGTGAAGTGCCCAGGCATTTTAGAGTGACTACATGCAAATGAAATACCTCCTGCAGAATATTATATTTAATTTATTATTTAACTGTTTAAATGATATAAGCTAATTCGGAATTATTTTTGTAAGTTACAATGAACAAATACACTTACAGTTGAATTTAATTTATCTACTAAATGGCTTACCATAACTTTTTTGCTCATTTATTTACGATCAAATTATTGTTGTTTGAACATTTTTAAATCTAGTAATTTTTTGGGTGAAGATTATACTCAACTATTGTGTTTTAATTACAATGTCAGTGAATATACAAAACTTTACTGGTAAAATGAATATGTTTTGTGAAAATGAAGAAAGAGAGTATTTGGGATGGTATCAATTTGTCTAGTTGTGCATACATTGTATGTATGTCTACTATACTAGCAATGCAAATGGAGTATTCAAAATATTATTTTATTATCACTCAGTAACAAGGTTTGGAACCTGATATAGTGAAAATTGCTTTATTCACCATTTCCTTTATGAATAGTAATTGAAAATTTTATTTTATAATTTACAATATAATAGTTAAAGATAACTTCACAAAATATACAATATATGAATAGGTTGTGGTTAAAAGGTTTGCCACAACAAACTGTGAAACTTCAAAAATATTTATTTAAAAGCGAAGATCAACTTCGTATTTCCAATCACAAGCTGTTTAGGAGAACAATGGTAGAGCGCTAGTGTAGTTCAATGTAAATGTAAAGCAGTTTAAACCAGCTGTGGTGGCAGACCTCATTAACTATACAAATTACTGGCAGAAACATTCCCAATTAAATAAATACCTGCTTGTGTACTTTAATAAATTGCCCTAATCAATGCAGGATTTCACAAATGTGGTAAATGCTTTTAAATAGACGTTAAATATCCACCTGAATAAATTAGGTTTTTTTGTTTTAACATTTTGTCGTCAGCTTAAAATAAATCAGCTGATAAGAATTTTCCTCTTAAAGGGGCTAAATCTGTCACAATGGAAAAGTCGTTAGCCAGAAACAGGGAAGAGAACTGGAGACCAATTCTTTGTAAAACTACACTCCCAGTGGACAATAAATACCGAGCAACTTACAGTTTATAGCTTGAGACAGTTATAGGTTGTTTTGAAGTAGTTCCTTAACTGCACTACGCCCTACTCTAAAATAATGTGTGATATTTAATTTTGTTCAAATAAGAGAACTTGTGTTTTAAATTTAATTTATGATTAATGCATGTGATACGAAATTGGGCAATTTACTTTTTATATTACAGTAAAGTAATTAGGTATTAAAACAATACTAGGCCAAGTTGAAAACGAACGAAAATTGATACTAACAATAACAAACAATTGAGCATTTATGAACTTTGTGTAGTAATAGATTATTACTAATTTCTTTAAATTGTGATTCTTATATCAAAATGGGGAATTGTTTCCACTTAATAATAATTTTAACTAAATATTGTTATGAGTGTTGTTTGAAATTTCTTTATTAGCATTGGATTTTTCATGATATTTGGAGATTTCTTAAACACTCAAGCATTGGAAATCTCCAAATATCATCTACATATCATAGTTATGAGACTAGGTCCTTTTAGTAATAAAGTAAGTTATATGCCAACAACTATTTTATATCAGTTACAATTATAATACAAAATACTAATGTTAAGTTTGGTTTCAAAAATCAAAATCTATTTAAGGGTGGTTTAAACTAAGGGGTTTTACTCAAAAAGCGCAATTTATACATTTTTAATCTCACCACGTTATGGAATTACATTAATGATATTGATATGATGGTATCGATTCAAAATGTAATAATTACTTGTCATTGTTATAAATGTGAACTTTCATACACTTATAAACTTGACAAATTATAAGAGTGGTAAAAAATTAAGAGTAGCGCAAACCAATTGAGATCGATCATAATAATATGGTAAAGCAAAGTAAAACAATGCCCTATTATAAAATATCTACTAAGGAAATGAATTTGAATTGATTGAAACACTTAAAAATAATCATTCGATTGTTCTGAATAGTAATCATCTATACATTTTTCCATACATTTACTTAATAAATGATCCCTCGGATTTATTAAAAAACTAAACTTATAATAAGTTTGTATTTTATATGATCAAAGCATAGTAAAACACTATAAAGCTTTCTAATCATGATTAGAAGACATTTTAATAATTTTCTACACTAAAATCTATTAACTATGTTTTTTAAACCAACTATAGTAAGTTCATACACGGTTTAGATATACTAAATAAGGTAATCTTGATTCCTCAAGTAAGAAATTGTAGCTGAAAAAAATTAAATAAATAATAATAAAGGATGGTGAAAACTCAAGATTGAAGACAATGTTAAATTAAATAATAAACAACAAATATTGCATATCCGTTTGAAAGAGAAAAAAATAAAGTAATTTAAATTTATTTAATGTTAGTACTTTTTCAGTTATAACTTAATGTATGTATTTAAAAAAAATTTATAACAGGCGTTCTGCTCCACGGTCTTAAATCATAGAATGATGGTGAAGTCACGGTCACGCAAACACAGAAGAATTTTATGCGACAGTTTATGTCAATGTCAGCCATCTTTGACGAACGAAGAGTTTGAATTGATCAGCTAACCACGGTCCTTTTTTTCCTATTATATTATATATAAGAATATAAACGGTCCAATAGGGTTTCTAAGTGAGAAACATTAGAATGTAAATCTTATCTTTCATGCTTGGTGGTGACTTCCTTCTCGAATCCTAGCTAGTCGAAGTCGTAAAGATGAAAGAACAACTAGACTTCGACTGCCCGACTAAATCTCTTCAAGGAAGTGACCTGTTCTCCATCCCATCATGCTTTGCCCCTTGGACACCCTGGACTCTCCTTGGCTGACTTTAATTGCTGGTTCACAGTTTAGCAAGCTCTGAATTAAGTGTAAATATAGTGGGAGATTCAAATATTTTGTTTGAATTTCGTTTTTGATCTGATTAACAACCAGCCATCACAAAAGGAAATGTAAAATATCATTTTTAGAGTAAAAATACTATCTTTAACTGGTGTAACATATTCTAATAAAACTGTGCACTTTCTTCACCTTAATATAGTATACTAATAATAATAAAAGGAGAAAAATAACATTGACATAGAGCACGAACTAAACTCACAATGTTATATGATAAAATTAATTTCTATATCTTAAGCATTTATGTAACTATTTTCTTTTAATTCCTAGTTCGTGAACAAAAAATAAACTATTTTACACCATATAAAGTCAATACATCGTCTCTAACTGTTAGTTAAACCGTTATGTCACTGAAGATAAGCTCTTAAAACGTTCTCACTCACCTACTTTTTACTTTACGTTTTTATTATCGTTCCATTCAAGTAAAAAACTACATCAAGTCCATTATGAAAAAACATTGTATTAATAAATATAACGGAATTTTGCCTGCTTCATATACTGTTATTGTATCCCTTCCAAGACTGTCCAGACATGGTAAATAAAGGTTTTGCTGTTGAAATGCTTTTTGTTAATATTTTTATGTACAGAGTAGTTTTTATTTCCACATCATTTTGTACGCCACTAAATAATTAAATACATTTCTTATTTACTTCTATATATTTATATTTTTACGTTAACCAGTTCCATCCATCAATGCATTGTTGTAAGGTATGGTGTATTCTAAAGGTTTGTTTTTGTACCTAAAAAAGCTAAAACAGTTTTATTTGTAATTTTAAGAGTTTTAGGTTAAAAACTCCTATTGTTATATTATGTATTGAACATACTCATGCTTTAATTAATTGCGAGATGCTACGAAAGACTCTATCTTTATGTTGATATCACAACTTGCATTTCATCATATCTCCATGATTTTGAACCAGAGTTCAGTGGAGTCTCGTGATAAACAATAGTCGCATAACAATGGGTTAATGGAGTGGAATTAATTTATAATCCACTGGACTACCCCCTAGATAAATAAACCTCAGTAACCTGACAAAGTTCATAAATCACCAACTACAGTAGTTGTCCAATATATAGGCCAGTGTAGTGTTTGTGTCAGTTGAAATCAAAGTTAGGACCTATAATAACCACTAGCTCTAAGAATATAAACGTAATCATAATACGTTGAATACAAATAATTGATTTATTAATAAATTAATTGCAATCAAATTATTTTTATTTTATTTTTTTTTTATTTTATTATTTTTATTTATTTTATTTATTTAATATTTCATAGCAGTTATATAATAGTATGAAAAATATTGTTGAGCTAATATGTAAATGCTGTCTTGTATAACCTCTATAAAAGTATATTTTTATTTATACATTGAACGACTATTGATTTAACTTTAAAATGTAATTAATAATGAATTACTATAGGTATGAATTTAATATAATTTTCAAAATATTTACCTTTATTGATCTTGCAAACTACGCAATTCCAATCAACATACAGACAGTTCACAAGTGTACGTCAATAAAATAAATACGTAAAAATAGAGGTCTAGTAATGTCATATCTTGTAGTAATTAAATAATTTATAAAGAATTAACTTAGTAACTTTAATTCAGTAACATACAGCATAATAATACAGTAATACAATGTTTGTGTTGCCTAGCAACACATAATCAAAACTACTTACAGAAAACATATGTTAATTAATATCTATCATTCCTCCCCCTAAAATTTTGAGCTCAACAGTTGGTTGACATGTCTCCACCAAATCTCACCACTATCCAATTTTACTAAATATAAGGATGTTCCTTCTTTTCCAATGATTACACAACATTTCCACTTAGAGTTTCCTCTGGTATAGCATCTAGCTAGAACACTCTCTCCCTCCTTAAATACTCTTCGTAAAGGTGGGCAAGAATTGACTTTGTCTTTACTCCTTACTGGTATCATTAAATCAATTTGTGTCCTTATGTTTCGTCCAAACATTAAACTGTAAGCACTTGTTCCAGTTGAATTGGGAACTTTCCTCAGTTGCATAACCAGCCGTTGAATCTTCGTTTCCATGTCTCCTTGTTCGTCCATCATTGCAAAGAGTGATTTTTTATGGTCTGCACGAATCTCCCTGCTTGCCCGTTAGAGTGTGGTTGAAACGGAGCACATGTTTTGTAAACTATTCCATGCATCTTTAAAAAATGTTGAAACACGTGGGAAGAAAATTGTGATCCATTATCTGAAAATAAGATTGTAGGAATACCAAAAGTTGAAATAGGTTTTGGAGTTTCTTAATGCACCACTCTGATGTAGTGGATTTAGTTTGGGTCACATCTACCCATTTGTAGCCATATTAGGTACGAGGTATGACCTTCATACATTTTATAATCGTAATGTATAATATTAATCCAAAACTTATGTTAAAGGATATGTACCAGGCTTGCAAATACAAGGATTAAAAATTATATATTAGGTTTACACTCAAAAATATAAAAGTAGAGTATTTTGATTGTCAAGAGATAATTACTGTACTCTAGACTTGAGCTCTTTTTTTCAGAAGATTTTTAATCATTACTAAGACGCCGATCGTGGATATATAATATGATGATCAATGTTACTAACTACGGTCTACACTGTTCCTTAGAAAGAGCAATTTATTGATAGCTTTATATACATGCCAACTTAGTGACCTAAAGTTTACTTGACATCCGAACCACGTAGTATTGGTCTGGTTTATTTTACAAACTGTATGTTCATTTCACTTTCCCACAAAACATGTGGACCCTGAATACAACCCAACACGGACCCCCCACTTCCCTAGTAATAATCTATCGTACCCTTTGTCCCTAAGTAGCTCAACTACAGCACTGCACCCCTAGTGCCTTAACAACCTTACGATCGCTCTATAAGATGTCAAGCTTCCATTTTTGAGATTTAAACATTTCAAACTCCGTTACTGATTGAGAAGGCGATGAAAATATGGGAAATTGTAAAATTTCGGTTATGTAGGTTAGAGTAGATTACTGTCGTAAAGTGGGGTTATATAAGTAAAATAATATACAATAATAGTATTTCGTTACACATTTAATGATAGTTACTGTGTGGTAGATTAGTCATCAGTAATATAAACAAATATAAATAAATTGTTTACTGTACATATTTTTCAAGACACCATGAAAACAAAAGAAACATTTTGCATTTTTCTTGCTTAGCGTCGCTCTCAATGTAAACATATAAATTTATTAGGGTAAAAAAGGGACCTAAGAGTTTGGGGTGGAGCATGTGTGCTGATATATATTTGAGAGGCCTCCAGTTTGTTACGCTGAGAAAGGAGAGAATCAGCCAATTGTTGACCTCCCACGTTATCTAACAAGTCGAGGCTTTTTATATTACTGTTATTTAAAGATGATGATAATTATTGATATGATACATTTCTAAAACTCGTACAAATAATAATATTATATGGGAACCCATTTTGAAAGTTGATCACGCCCAATTGAGTAAGTCTAATAGTAGATGCTTCCCTCTATCCTGGATCCAGAACATATTACAATAACTAAAGAATCTACAACCTGGAACGGAATTTCCACCAGCAGCCTCAAAATTATATATAAAATAAAAATTATCAAACCCAAAATAGTATAATCAGTGCAAAATCCGATGTATATATTGGTATGTGCTTGTATCTTAATATAGCTAACGAATCTAAAAAAAATCAAAGCTAAAAAGTATGATAAAGGGAGAGGGTGAGAGGGAGGTAGATAGATAGATGGATGGATGGATGGACGGACGGACGGAGAGAGAAAGAGAGAGAGAGAGAGAGAGAGAGAGAGAGAGAGAGAGAGAGAGAGAGAGAGAGAGAGAGAGAGAGAGAGAGAGAGAGAGAGAGAGAGAGAGAGAGAGAGAGAGAGAGAGAGAGAGAGAGAGAGAGAGAGGGAGAGAGAGAGAGAGATGGGTCCTCAAATTATGAGAACTGAATAGGGACAGGATATATGTAAGTACAGTATACATGCATGTAATAATATTTTGTATCGTATTCATATGTTTATGCTAAATACATTTTTAAGTCATTATAAAACTTATAAGAATAACATTGACTTTAAATTAATACAATTAAACTATGCAGTTAAATAGTATTGTAAATATTTACAATTATTACATATTGTTTTAATAATTCATTAAACCTAATTTTTTAGTAAAGTGTTTGCTTTAAAGATATTTTGCAATATTACAAAAAACTCAACAGCTGCTAAAGTTTTAACTCATTTGGTGGAAAACGAAGTGAAACCTAACTACAGCAAGCTATTTTTAAAGGTAATTGGATTTTATTTGTTTGAATTTTGAAGTGGAACACTACTTTGTAAACTAAAACAAAACAACAATGTGCCTGAGTACCTAACACCATCTAAATGTCGAAGCTTAGTCAGTGTTATGTGATGCCTATCATAGGCTTATACTGTAAATCATATACTTACTAATGCGTGGCAATTAACAATAACACGTAAGAGTTCACGTAGGTTTTGTTACAAGATATGTCCCTTAGATTCCATTGTGAAACAGTACACTACTTTACATTTTCTGGTTCAACTATTTTATCGAAGCACAAATAAGGACTGGAATTTTCTTTAGAAAGCTATCAGTTTGTGATGGAGTTTCCTTCAATATGAAGGAACATTTCTTTAGCAGGATTCAATTTGTAGTTAAGTAACATTTTTGTAGTGATGATTTATTTAATGAAAATGAATATTATACAACGCGTGTATTACTTTAGAGTGTAGTTAAGGACAGTCGACTTGATAAAAAGTTGTTTATTTTATATATAATATACTGTATAGGTAGGCTGAATAGCAAACTATAACGATGTATTATATTTGTTATTATAATAATTGTGGAAAGTGTAACTAGTTAATGAAGTGCTTAAAACACTATTGTATCATATATAAATATAATATTAAATATAAGAATAATATCATGGTAATAATAATAATTCTTTATTTATCAAAATTACAACATTCATATTAACATATATTCAAATTACAAATATATTTTAATAAATAATCGGAACCCTTATGCTTTGCCCCTTTTGGGTTACCGTCACACTATATTGTACATTTAACACAAGAAAAATAGGTAATGCCAACTAAATAGTACACAAAGATATAATATTTGTAATAAACAAACCAAAAGAGATTTATATATCAAATTAGACTAAATTAAAATGGAAACTTCAGACACATTCACGGGGGAGATTGTTGACTTTGACTCGTGAGAGCATCTCTCAGATATACAAACGGAGCTTGATTGCAATTTAAGTTAATTGAATTTAACTTTACCACCCCTGAAACTTCATTTATAAGAAACTGGAAACATAATGAAATGGGTAGTTTAAAAACTACGTAATACTTGTTATTATTTGAAAATAAAAATTTGACAGGAGTATGTTAAACAAAATTAAATTAGTCGTATAAATACTTCAATTAAGTCAAAGTTGAATATGAAGTCAATATGAACTGGTTAGTGTTTTGGATTTTTCATTTGTTGAGGACACATAGAATTATTGTAATCTTCTCCACTGAATCGCCACAATTAGTTGTATTGATACGGTTGTTACAATACGAAATAGATTGCAAGTTGAGCGTGTTAATGAGACATCGCTACACGGAGTTGAGGTTAGAAACCAGCCGACATGAATCTGGCAACGATGTCAAATGGTTGGACGTAAATAGGGTGTAAAAAATCGATTCCATTATCTTCAGAAATTGTATAGGACAGAGAATTGAATTTATGTGGAAGAAAATGTTGGAAATTTAAAAACTTGTCAATTTCAGTAAAATTGTAACCTTAGTAAACTAATATTAGTTGAATCTAATATAACATTTTAAATAGTCTACAAAAATAATTTATAATGCCCAAAAGCTTAGCCAAGATTGTGATAAAAAAATCTGTAAAAATGTTTAGTGATATATTTTAAGGAAGTAGCACTAATTTAATGCAAGTTGAATAATACTCGTATATGCGAGTGTAGAACCTTGTTAGTAAATCTCTTCATTCTCATTTATTGAGTTGGCTCTTACAGCCCAGATAAATACGGGACTAAAAGTATTAAGGGATGAACTCAATCCCTTTCTAAGTCCCGTAGTAAAGTGTCCCATAAGCCACCCACATGTAGTTTTCCGTTCCGTCGCCGTGACAAGTGACTCCAAGCTAAGTCAACCAACATTGTTTAAAACGGACTTTATGAAAGATGCTTTGCTACATCACATCTAATCCAGTGCTTTACGTTGTACTGAGTAATAATAAAAAAAAAATAATGCGGATTAATGAATGGAATATTATTTTATGATGTTAAACAATTTTATCTTTTTAAGTGACAGACCTTTTACCACCTCGATTTGCTCTTCATATTTCTATATTTGTACTTTAATAACAAAATGAATTCTGTTAGTGACCTAACGTGGGTTAAGTCGATAACGTTATATGTGTTGTGTGCTGCCCAGTGCAGTAGTTATTAATAACCACTGTCCAACCCCTGGAAGGCAACCCCTAATGTTCGTTGTTATATATAACATTTAGTTTCATTAAGTGAACTGCATGCTGTGTCCACTGACTTAAATATTAAAATATCTGTACAGAGAATCGGTGATGAAAGGCCTTACATTAGAAGTGTCCTAAAATTACCATAATTATCTATTGGAGCTTTGCGAGTATGGGTTAAAAATGTCGAAAAGCCAAAAGCTAATTCTTGTGTAGAATTAATGGTCAGTATTATGGGTTTGGATCAGTTGATAAAGAAAAGTTCTGGAGAGTTAAGAAACGTAATAAAAAACAGTAGAAATCAATGCCTAAAAATTATGAATAACCATGGTATAATGTTTGAGCACTTACAATAACAAATGCGTAAAGGTTGCTCTTTCTAGTTAATAACAAAAATAATAACAACAATGTTGTAAGTCAGTGTTAATTTATTCTGCTTATACCTGTTTTATTTGTATCTTAATTTACGTAAATGTTCTCAGAGATAAATGTTTAACAGGCTCTGTATAAATATTTGAATTTAATCCTAAATTACTTAAAAATACTAAAGCCCTTATGATACAGTTCTGAAACAGATTTCAGTGGCTTTTACAAGTCAAAATATATAAGATACAGCCAAATGTTTAGTTTGATTTATGTTTTTAGAAGCATTATTTCATGTAAATTTTTGCTACCTGTAACTTGCTAACGAAGTGATTTTGGGACTGCTTATATGACCTTTTCTCTTTATTTTTACTAGTAGAAAATGCTGTAAAAGTGAGGGAGGGAAGACAACTTCATGAATCACTGTATAAACATAAAATATCCAGTGCATTTTACTTTTCATATAAAAATAGACCAGGCAGAACGTATGATAAGAACAATAAATTGTTGAAGAATTAGTTAAGAGAAGGTTTTAAAGTTTTTATCAACATAAGAGTAAATTGTGTTACTCACGAATCACTTGTTTATGTCGTCATTTTGTAAGGCATAGAAAAACCTGTCAGTGGTACATTTAAGTAGCCTTCTGGAATATTATCTCCCTTGAATCAAAATGTAATGTATTGTAACCTGTTAAGAAATAGTTTTAACATTTTTTATGTAAAAGCTAAATACATATAAGAAAACAATAATTTAGTAACAAAATTATATTGTGTTCCGTGCGAAATTGTACATTATGGTAAATAATACGTCTTTTATACAATCTTTTAATTGCGCTACGTTCATACTAATTATATTAGTTTTAAAATTTAATATACAATTTACAACAGTAAACTTTTTATTGTTTGTTATACTTGTTTTAGATACGTTTTGACTACGTAAAATACTAACTATTACTTTGCAATAGAATCCTTAGTATTATAAAATCCATAAATTATAATTCTGAAATTTATATCATAGTTCTATCAGTAATATATTACGGTTCATATTTTTAAAAAGACATAAATATAAAAGGAAATGTATATTGTATATTGGACGATGTAATATTGAACTAATGTCTGGGGCAGAACGTATGGACCCATTAATTTAATAGAAAACTGGTGATAACTCAATAACAGTCTTTTTACTGTAAAAATCCAATTTTTATATTTAAATACCGTACGGTTTTAACTGGATTGAATGAGTTTCCAATTTAGTAATAAAGACATAAATTTGGAATACAACTTATTATTTAATAATGGAACAGAAATACATTTTGTTAAGTTACCATCCAAATTGCCTTTCAGCCTTTAACCTTTTTTTCTATATTCCTCATTTACATCATAACATCTTACGAAATTTGTAAATTGTTATCATTGCCTTTAAACATCTTATGGTAAACAATTCATTAATTTCAACTAACTGAAATTAAACCATTAGTGTTCTTCCATAGAATTGATTATACGAAAAGCTAATATACTTAAACGGGATTCATAATATTGATCTTGTATTTTGGCACGATCACAGATTTTAAAATTATATATTTACAGTTTATTCTTTGTTATCCTACAACATGCTAATAGTGAAGATATACGATGTAATATATGTTATATAATACTGTTGTTTTCTTACATTTAAGTAAATAATTTCTTCTGATCACTCTGGGTATTGCCAACCTTCCCAACGTAGGTGACAATACAGTCACCCAACCCAAAGTTTATTTCCTCTAAATCCTACCTGCTCATTCAGGGTTGCCAATTGACCACCGAAATAAAAATATATTCAACATAAAATCTATATCCTTTATACTTAACAGTGTTTCTCCAGTGAATAGTTTTGCCGCAACCAATCATCCGACTATTTACCTGGTGTTGATTGTGTAACTACTTGCAACTACGTCGAATATCAGAAGATCAGTTGTCGTCTGTCACCCCATCCCCAAAACCATTGTGTGAATTGAACAGTCATGGCAGTTAACTCTCCTTTCTCACTTGGCTACCAAGCAGCACTAGTTACAGTAGCTGACGTCCACGTTTTGGAGTTGAATATAATTTCACATGAAAATGGTTCACCCATACAATTTCTTCACTTATGTATTTAACATTTTCATATGCCTTATAGGACAAATGTGACTAGTATATCTTGACATAGATCTTTCCTAATTTTTTAACTTTTTTTAAAATAAATTTAAGTAGAACATTAGTAATTAGTGTATGAAAAAATATAAATCAAGAGTTAACATTAAAATGTATACTATCCACAAAGCAGCGTTCAATACACGTTAAATAATGAAGTAATAGTTTCATATGTAATTCTAATCAACCGCGTACCAACTATAACAACTTTGATATATAACTGTGACGTTATTGGAACGGGTAACTCAAAATCAGTATCACGATCCGAATGATTTTTTTTTGTTTTTTGTATTTGTGGTCCAAATATATTTATTTTACTTTTAGATTTACTTATATAAGTAGTGTAAACTGTTCATTCTTCAATGATACTCTTGAAAGTTCTAATGGTGTACTTATTAAAATATAAAGATTTACTTAAAAACTAGGAACATGTTTCTACTGTCACTTTCATGCTTATACAATAATTAACCTAGGCAACATAACGACTTAAAAAAGACGTGATATTAATAAGAGTTTTTATTTAAGGGAAAATGTTGATAAGCTAATGGTAAAAGCAATTTAAAAATTACATAAAAGGTCATAATAATATCACCTTCATAAATGAAATTAATTTTACTCCTTTTTGCTTATCAAGACCTATTAAGACTCTTTTTTAATCTCCATAAACGTAGCAAATCATATAAAAAGAATACTTAATCATACACTTAATAAAGGGAAAAATACTGATAAAAGCATTGAAATATTTCCATAAAAGTTGTTTATTTTTATTATCTTATAGATATTATACCTCTAAAATTTAATTTCTGACAGTTCAATTTAAAAGAAAGATCGAAGAAACATACAAAAGATTTATTTAAAAACGAATTCTTTACAGTTCTAAAATAGTAATAGTTAATTAAATAATAGTAATACTATTCAAATAAAACGTGCCTAATAAACTATTCTACACCATAAAAAAAATAAAATAAATTTTTTGCTGATCCCATCCATAAATTGTTTAATGTAGTTGTTTTCTACGTAAATTGCAATATGCATTATAGTTCCACCTTTCAAATTCATGTTTTTAAATTATATAGTTACAAACTGTCAATGTCAATAATATAATCCAAAAACAATGCTAATCACAAATCTCCGGGACTACTGAATAGAGTTTGTGGAAATTTAGTAAGAGGTTTTGTAAGAAAAGATTCCATTACTCAGAGAATGAAACAGCCCCTCAACATTTCCTGTTTTTTTTACAATAAATCCATTGGTATTAATTTAATTCACTTCAAACAGCTCATAAAAAAACATCAGCTCGACACAAAGCTCATGCACAGTATAAAATATATATTTATGGTTTAAAAGGCTCATTTATGATGATTGTTTACTGGAAAAACAAATGGTTGATACTTTCATTATTATTCAGTACTTTGGCTAAACATTTTCTCTTAGAAAGTAGGAACATTGTCTATGTACCGGCAGAATGTTAATCATTAAATAACAATTAATTTAATATAACACTTACTATCTATGTATAGAGGTGAAACAAAGGACCTTTTGATGACTATCAGCATCAATATCCTGTCAGGATGTGTGCTGATTCCCACACACTGAAGGGATGACAAGTGTTTGTTACGTCTTCAGCTTGACACCTTTATCTCACAACATACGAATAGGTTACGTGAATGAGTAAAAAAGCGTGGATTATAATTTCTGCTACGACAAATTTGTTGTTAAACATGCTGTTGTTTTATGTTCTGTACAATGTTGGTTGTTATAAATTGAAAAATAGTTTTATTAGATTTAGTTTCTTAACAAATGAGGCTAAATATTGATAGTTAAATGGCTCAGTGGTTATGGCATCGGACCATGGAGTCAAAGACCAGGATTCGTATTCCCAATTGAGCTAAGGGTCGGTACTTCCCTCGTTGATTTAAGTTCACGCACAGGCTTGCAGCCTCATATGCTTAACTGTCGAGTTAAACAAACATAATACAAAACTATACTTATTAGTTAATTTTATTTTTAATGACTGTACATTTCATTTAACCTATTAATTTTATTGTTAGCATATTCAGTGTTGGTAGAATAGAAAAATAGTTCAACGTCTCGCATCACAATATAAGTACAAAATGTACAAGTATTATGTATTTTGGATATACCATTCTCAGACCAGAAGGATTAACAAAATAATGAGTGAGCCCTTCTTTACTGAGGAAGGTACACGTGGTTTACCGGTATCTATCACCCTAATATATGTACACTTTTTAATTGAATTGTAATACGTTAAAAAGTTTGTTCGAAAAATACAACAAACGACAGTTCATAATTTTTGTCCACATCACTCAAGCCAAACAGAGAACAATATTTGCATTTTTTGGTATTTATGAATAAAACCTGCAATAAACTTATGAGGGTTGAATAATCTTAAAAGCAATATTACTTTTCATAGCGTACTTTTGACTCCTTCAGAAATAACATGAAATTAATAGCTTTTATACAATTAAATACATACAAAAGTATGCACCTAGTATACTTAGTATACTGTGTATAATGTACACGATAATCCAGTAACTACTGACTATAATGTACACGATAGTCCAGTAACTGTACTTGCTCCTCTATATTCGTATTATAAAGTATAAAATGTTATATAAATAACGATTAATATAATAGTTTCTAAGCTTAGGTAATAGTAACAAAATGATTTAATTACTGAACACCTTCAAAGATAACATCAAGTTGTTATTTAACCATTGAATTATGTCAATATTTTGCAAGTAAACGTTTTAATTGGTCGGTGAGATTCTTTCTCATTCTTGTTTAATTGAATTAAATTTGGATTTAGCTATAAAATGAAGAAAAATGTTACGTTTTTGTACGAAACGAAAAGAAAAAAAAAAACAATGAGCATCTCCATTTCTCTGAGATACAAGGAAGAACACAAGTTTCCAAGTGTGATTTCGTTGCACAAGACTGCACTCTGAGGTAAGTTCACCTACAAATACAAACTTGTACATGCTGGTTGTATTCATACATACATAGGTTAACTGTAGCACACTTCCTACTGTCTAGTTGTTAACATAAACTGGGTAACATTTTTATTTTTTACTAGTAATTTATTATAATTTGACTGAATTAACCGTAACCAGGACAAGTAAGTAGTATGTTTTACGGTTTTTATGGCACAATCTATATTTTTACAATAACGTTTAAATTTTAAATAACTACCTTCTTATTGTAATTATTTCAAAATAACATATATTAATATAACAAAGAAGAATTAATTTTTATAATGCTCCGTTAATTGTTTCATATTGTAAAAAATGTTCTTATTATTTAGTCAACTGTGAACATAATAGTACTTCAACTTACAATACATCAATACATCCCAGAGGTGAAAGCAAAATACATACAACCATGTTCAGTATTCTGTAATTCTAGGAAGCAGAGATAATAACTTTAATGCCAAACTATTACTTTACCAAGCTATGACGTCACCACTTCAACAATATATTACATGGCATTGTACATGAAACCAAGGTAACAATGCCATCTATTGTCTGAGCTGCCATTGTCCAACCTTAACTTAATGCTTATGTACAGGGAAACTCGGAGGACTTCACAAGCTAAAGTTTATATCATACTGAGTAACCTGTCTCTTTTGTTTGTTAGTTAAGTACATTTTTATGACAGTTTTTTCCCTTTAAATAAAGAATTCCTTTATTTTCATCATGGCTTTTCGTTTAAGTTCTTATTTTTTCTTCCTGACTTTTTTATTGAAATGATTACATTTATTTAGTTTAATACATTTAGTTATTTACTAACATGAGAAGCAACTACCAATATTTTGTTGACATGTTACTAAATTATTTTATTACTTCATAAAAATATCTAAAGTAATATTAATGTCTAAAGATGTATATTATTACAGTGGTCGGTTCAGTTTCTCAACCAAACATAATTGCAGAGGGTTGTTTCATATAAATCTATGGATATACATGTATGAATTAAACTGAATCGTTATTGTTTAGTGGACGTTATTACAAGAGGCGGCGTCAGACAACATTGACCTTGACTGTTCCTTGGATTCGTGACCGTCTGAGCGATCTCGTCCTTGCACATAGCCCGCCTGCTCAATCACGGTGGTGGATAGAGGGTCATACTTAAGGTGGCAGTTTCCCAAACCGCTGAAAAGTCGATAAGCCCACAGAACACTATAATGGCAATGGAACTAGCGTCCACGGGCCAAAACATGCTTTTTAATTTAAGCCTTAATGTTCCTGTTTATTATTATAATGAGTTATAGTGATCACTTTATCGTTATTACGTGTCCATTCTAGTAGACCTCAAATAGAATCTAAAAGAATTTAGCCAAGAAACATATAAATTAACACCCTAAGACTACAATAAGTACAAAGTGGATTATGTGGAGGACTTTAATAGCTGGCCATCCACCATCTTCCTCCATGTTTATATGACCTTAATAGCTGGCCATCCACTACCGTGCTTAATGTTTAAATGACCTTAATAGCTGGCCATCCACAATCTTGCTCAATGTTTAAATGACCTTAATAGCTGGCCATCCACTATCTTGCTCCATGTTTAAATGACCTTAATAGCTGGCCATCCACTATCTTGCTCCATGTTTAAATGACCTTAATAGCTGGCCATCCACTATCTTGCTCAATGTTTAAATGACCTTAATAGCTGGCATTCCACTATCTTGCTCCATGTTTAAATGACCTTAATAGCTGGCCATCCACTATCTTGCTCCATGTTTAAATGACCTTAATAGCTGGCCATCCACTACCTTGCTCCATGTTTAATTGACCTTAATAACTGGCCATCCACTATCTTGCTCCATGTTTAAATGACCTTAATAGCTGACCATCCACTACCTTGCTCCTGTTTAAATGACCTTAATAGCTGGCCATCCACTATCTTGCTCCATGTTTAAATGAACTTAATAGCTGGCCATCCACTATCTTGCTCCATGTTTAAATGACCTTAATAGCTGGCCAGCCACTACCTTGCTCCATGTTTAAATGACCTTAATAGCTGGCCATCCACTATCTTGCTCCATGTTTAAATGACCTTAATAGCTGGCCATCCACTACCTTGCTCCATGTTTAAATGACCTTAATAGCTGGCCATTCACTACCTTGCTCCTGTTTAAATGAACTTAATAGCTGGCCATCTACTACCTTGCTCCATGTTTAAATGACCTTAATAGCTGGCCTTTCACTACCTTGCTCCTGTTTAAATGACCATAATAGCTGGCCATCCACTACCTTGCTCCATGTTTAAATGACCTTAATGGCTGGCCATCCACTATCTTGCTCCATGTTTAAATGACCTTAATAGCTGGCCATCTACTATCTTGCTCCATGTTTAAATGACCTTAATAGCTGGCCATCCACTATCTTGCTCAATGTTTAAATGACCTTAATAGCTGGCATTCCACTATCTTGCTCCATGTTTAAATGACCTTAATAGCTGGCCATCCACTATCTTGCTCCATGTTTAAATGACCTTAATAGCTGGCCATCCACTACCTTGCTCCATGTTTAATTGACCTTAATAACTGGCCATCCACTATCTTGCTCCATGTTTAAATGACCTTAATAGCTGACCATCCACTACCTTGCTCCTGTTTAAATGACCTTAATAGCTGGCCATCCACTATCTTGCTCCATGTTTAAATGACCTTAATAGCTGGCCATCCACTATCTTGCTCCATGTTTAAATGACCTTAATAGCTGGCCATCCACTACCTTGCTCCATGTTTAAATGACCTTAATAGCTGGCCATCCACTACCTTGCTCCATGTTTAAATGACCTTAATAGCTGGCCATCCACTATCTTGCTCCATGTTTAAATGACCTTAATAGCTGGCCATGCACTACCTGGCTCCATGTTTAAATGACCTTAATAGCTGGCCATTCACTACCTTGCTCCTGTTTAAATGACCTTAATAGCTGGCCATCTACTACCTTTCTCCATGTTTAAATGACCTTAATAGCTGGCCTTTCACTACCTTGCTCCTGTTTAAATGACCATAATAGCTGGCCATCCACTACCTTGCTCCATGTTTAAATGACCTTAATGGCTGGCCATCCACTATCTTGCTCCATGTTTAAATGACCTTAATAGCTGGCCATCCACTATCTTGCTCCATGTTTAAATGACCTTTATAGCTGGCCATCCACTACCTTGCTCTATGTTTAAATGACCTTAATAGCTGGCTATCCACTATCTTGCTCCATGTTTAAATAACCTTAATAGCTGGCCATCCACTACCTTGTTCCATGTTTAAATGACCTTAATAGCTGGCATTCCACTATCTTGCTCCATGTTTAAATGACCTTAATAGCTGGCCATGCACTACCTTGCTCCATGTTTAAATGACCTTAATAGCTAGCCATCAACTACCTTGCTCCATGTTTAAATGACCTTAATAGCTGGCCATCCACTACCTTGCTCCATGTTTAAATGCCCTTTATAGCTGGCCATCCACTACCTTGCTCCATGTTCAAATGACCTTAATAGCTGGCCATCCACTACCTTGCTCCATGTTTAAATGATCTTAATAGCTGGCCATCCACTACTTTGCTCCATGTTTCAATGACCTTAATAGCTGACCATCCACTACCTTGCTCCTGTTTAAATGACCTTAATAGCTGGCCATCCACTACCTTGCTCCATGTTCAAATGACCTTAATAGCTGGCCATCCACTACCTTGCTCCATGTTTAAATGACCTTAATAGCTGGCCATCTACTACCTTGCTCCATGTTTAAATGACCTTAATAGCTGGCCATCCACTACCTTGCTCCATGTTGAAATGACCTTAATAGCTGGCCATCCACTACCTTGCTCCATGTTTAAATGATCTTAATAGCTGGCCATCCACTACCTTGCTCCATGTTCAAATGACCTTAATAGCTGGCCATCGACTATCTTGCTCCGTGCTTAAATGATGTTAATTACATTCCAGTGGAGTTTTTAAGACCATTTTATTAAGGGCCAAATTGCCCCTCCTTAGTCTTAAGTTGTTTAAACACACGAGCAAATAAAAATATAGTTTTACAATTATTGATAGAATTGAATTTAGTAAAAAAGTAACACAATTATGTTACTATATTATATTCGTTCATTTTTTATGAATATTGCCACGTTATTTTAGAAAAAAATTTAAAAATATTTTAAAAAGAGTACCTGTAATTATAATATTCTATTCGTATCAGTCTGATTAAAATAGGTAGCTGATTGAAAATAAACCTTTATATTAGTGAAATTTATTGTTGAGTGAAGTATTAATTTTAATTGAAACCCGAAAATTCACGAAAAACTTAAATCAACGTTTTTATTGACTGGAAAACCACAACACTTTTGTACTCAACTACCCTGTATTTTAAAAAATATTGTAATATATATTTCCACTACAAAGTTAAATAAAGGCATGTGATTTTTATACACTGGTACATAAGAAGGGATATTTTATACCCCAAATCACAAAGAAGCCATCTCTATTCCATACATATCATGTTTCTATCCTGAGTGTCAAACCATGTCATTTCATACGAAACTGCTTTACATTAAATTATGCAGTGAGTGAACTCGGTGCTTATCCTTTGATAACTGTTGCTTCTATCTTGAATATCGGATTAATTTTAATAGGAATAATTTTGAAACGTATTATTTACATGTGTAGCGTATTGTTGTTGTCTGTTTTAGTAACATATTCAAATTAGTAAGGCAATCATATTGATGTGCCTATTTCACTAACGAGTTCTTTTTTATTTCATTATCTAATTACTATAAAAACGGTATCCCTAGGTATATAATTGAGGTATAAGTCGAGAGAGCTAAGAAAGCTTCAATGACCGAGTCAGATTAATATATATTGTAAGTATCAAATAATACAATTATTTATGGCTTATATAGTTCAAATATTAGATTGTTATAATTTAATGTATATTAGTACAAATAATGTTCATTGATGAGGTAAAATTATAATAAATTGCCAAATATTACAAATGTAACTTTTCATATTGTTGGGAATATTTGTTGCATGGTCTTTCTTACAAATATCTTCTGATAACTGTCAGACAACAGATAGGTATTGTCAAGAAAATGGTTAACTTTTCTTGTCTAATTTGCCAACTAGATTTACGTTAGGCTTTAATTTTTTACCATCGTTATCTTTCACTGAATGGATTTGTCACATTCTTTGTTTTTGACTCCTATACTTTTTCGGCTTCTGTAGCTACTTGGTAGATTTACACAGTAAATACTCTCCTTTGCAAAAATCAACTGTTTCCTTATTGCAATTATCACACACAAACAACAGATGATAATCATAGGGTACACAACAGTAGTATATTATGTGCGTAAAAATGATCTGTGTGCTTCATTCAGCCAATTACTGGCTTCTGGATTTTTTGACCTAGTCATGATAAAAACGTTCTTTATTTATTGTAAGTGGAAGCTTTGCTACGCACGATATAAGAATGTGATTTATAATGGTAACCAATATGCGTATTAAATTTTTGAAGATCTTATATTTAGTTACGAGTATATTATTTTCTTATATAATTAAACAATTTAAGCTTTATATAATATTAAATTTCTGGGTGATTTTTGAATTCCTAGCAGGATTTTTTTTGGAAGAATCACATATTTAATCTTAGTAAGAACGAAAACTTGTCCACTTTATCTAGACCAACACCATAAATAAAAGTATATTAAGCAACATCAAAATATCTTCTTTCAGGATAACGTCTTTAACATTTTTAATATTTAAATGTCCAATTACTTATAGAGACCCTGCGGTTCAATTGATACTTCTTTACTGATATTAAAATAGGTAGCTCTCAGTATAAACTATTAGTTCTCAGTAGCTCTCAGTATAAACTATTAGTTCTCAGTAGTTCTCAGTATAAACTATTAGTTCTCAGTAGTTCTCAGTATAAACTATTAGTTCTCAGTAGTTCTCAGTATAAACTATTAGTTCTCAGTATAAACTATTAGTTCTCAGTAGTTCTCAGTATAAACTATTAGTTCTCAGTAGTTATCAGTATAAACTATTAGTTCTCAGTAGTTCTCAGTATAAACTATTAGTTCTCAGCATAAACTATTAGTTCTCAGTAGTTCTCAGTATAAAATATTAGTTCTCAGTAATTCTCAGTATAAACTATTAGTTCTCAGTAGTTCTCAGTAGTTCTCAGTATAAACTACTAGTTCTCAGTAGTTCTCAGTATAAAATATTAGTTCTCAGTAATTCTCAGTATAAACTATTAGTTCTCAGTAGTTCTCAGTAGTTCTCAGTATAAACTACTAGTTCTCAGTAGTTCTCAGTATAAACTATTAGTTCTCAGCATAAACTATTAGTTCTCAGTAGTTCTCAGTATAAACTATTAGTTCTCAGTAGTTCTCAGTATAAACTATTAGTTCTCAGTATAAACTATTAGTTCTCAGCATAAACTATTAGTTCTCAGTAGTTCTCAGTATAAACTATTAGTTCTCAGTAGTTCTCAGTATAAACTATTAGTTCTCAGTAGTTCTCTGTATAAACTATTAGTTCTCAGTAGTTCTCAGTATAAACTATTAGTTCTCAGCATAAACTATTAGTTCTCAGTAGTTCTCAGTATAAACTATTAGTTCTCAGTAGTTCTCAGTATAAACTATTAGTTCTCAGTAGTTCTCAGTATAAACTATTAGTTCTCAGTATAAACTATTAAAGATCTTAAATTGAGTAGAAAAGAGCATGTTTAAGGAAATATTTAACAGCCATCCTCTTTAATATAAAGGATGAAGTTGAAACATAACCCAAGAGGAAGGGGTTTGATCTTGGAAGAACAAAAAGAAGAAGACAAAAACATAGTGCGACTCTGAGCCTTACCAATAGAGACATTTTAATTAATTTGAATACCTAGCTTACTTAAGAAAAGAATAATAGGACAAAGTAATAAAACGTCTATTTAACAGCGTAAATAAGCAAATATTCTTGCTTACAAGGATTTTTTTCACATTTATATAATTTAGATTAGGATTAGTTAGGTAGTTTTTTTTTTTTTTATTTAGGATTAGTTAGGTAGTATTTGATTGTCATGTTTCGTAAATTATACTGTAGAATAGCTTACTTATATTAAAGGTAAAATGGAATGAAAAAAATATTAAGAAATTAGTTTATTTTCAAACAAAGTTTCGTTTTCAAGAAGTTGGAGGACAGTTCAAAGAATTCACCAATATCGTGAGACAACACAAATCAAGTCTCCTGTTCCTGACAGGTACAGAATGTTATTTGCTAACAGAATGCAAGGTTTACAGTTTCCAAAAGGTGGAAGTGATAGCCCTTATTTGTTGCCTCCCTTATTGCGTTCTTTTATTCCCTCTTTCTTGTCATTCAGTGTATTTCGCACCAATAAATGTTACCATGTATAGTCTTTGTAAAATCTGAGTCTTGCTAGGTGATTACAACATTCGTTTCGTATGTCTTAGTTATTCTTATAAATAGTTTGTTAATTAGCTTAAATAATCGATCACCATAGTATTCGTGAATTTTGTACTTGTATTGTAATATATTTGTACATTTTGTGCTTATATTGTAATAAATTTGTGATATGTGACGTTTACTTGTAATGTATTATTCTTATATTCCACATTATTGTACTTGTACTGTGTATACTATGCTATTTACAAACTGGTTAGATACGTCAAACATTGTAGGATGTAAGCATGGTAATTGTTAATAAAATGTCTACTTAATATATATTTTGCTACATATACAGCTATTCATTCATTGCATATAGTAGCACGAAATTGCTACATAATGATTTATTTTATTCGTTCTAAGCTTGGCTCGTTAGTGTTGATCAAAACAACCAATGGCCGGCCACTGCTACCGATGACGTTGTGGGCAGAGCTTGGTACTGTGCCGTCAGTATTTAGCCTACCGTCTACATAGTTTCCATGACAACATAACACGTAATAACACACTGGGGATTGAACAATTTTTTTTCTAAATTAATTGGATACATATGATTCATTTTTTAATTTTTTTTTAAAGTTGGTGTTAATCAATTAACAATACTGACTCATAACGCTTATTCAATCAATTTTAAAGCAGTTGTATTACTGTACTACGTAAAAATAATGTACAAAAGAAATATATTTTGCATACACAATTGAAATGTATCCTTGGAGGTCCTCTACATTCCTATACCCATACGTCTGTAATCGAAATGTTTAAATTATCTGGAATAACTCAATGTTTGAACAATCACACGTACAGTAATGTGGACCCACCTAGACACGTACAGTGGTGTTGACGCTTCCACCCACCCAGACACGTACAGTCGTGTTGAACCTTCCACCCACCCAGACACGTACAGTCGTGTTGGCCCTTTCACCCACCCAGACACGGCAGACACCTACAGTCGTATTGAACCACCCAGACATGTACAGTGGGCTTGAACCTTCCACACACCCAGACACGTACAATGATGTTGACCCTTCAATCCACCTAGGGACGTACAGTAGTGTTGTCAATGGGTGTATTGGTGTTTTAGTAGTTTTTTTACACTAAAAAGTATAAAAGGTAAACCGGTATTTAAGTGGTATTTATAAAAAGTAGTGATATTGTAACTTTTTAAGGTTGCAATATCGCTACAAAAATTCAAAAAATATATTTTACAATTACTACCTCTTCCTATTAATATAGAATAATTATGTCAATTAAGTACTCAGTTGAGGTATTAGACCTACAAATAACATTACAAACTGGGCCATGGTTCTAGGCGTGTAGGAGAGGAAGTACAAGCGAGATAGAGAATATCTCGCCCACCCATACACGTACAGAGGTATTGACCCACCCATCCATCCATACACGTACAGTGGTATTGACCCACCCGCCCACCCATACACGTACAGACGAATTGACCCACCCGCCCACCCATACATGTACAGTGGTATTGATACAAAAACGACGAAAACAATTATATTTTCTGTATAAGACTTTATATACTATTTACCAAAATTTTAATACCGAATGTTATATATCGAATTCAAGTGGAAAACAGAAAACATCTGTTGGTATGGGAGACATTCTTGAATCTCACGAGTGAGTTCAACTCCAAAGTATTGTTTTCTTCCAGATACGGAATTTTGTTTACGTGAAAGAATGCACTGTATCACTTCGAAGACTTCAATTTACCAAAGGTGGCTCTATTGGCCCTTTTTATCTCCTTGTTTCTTATTGGTTTTCCTTCACCTTTTACATTTTATTCGTGTTTAATAGTTTACTTTAACGTATTTTTAGTAAGATTTAATACCAATCATTAGCAACCAAACATCAAGCACGTACAGTTACCGTAGCTTATGACACGCTAGCATAAAAACACATCTATTGCGATACACTATTCACAAAATGCTAAAAGAAAACTTTATACTAATGCAATTGCAGGCAATAAAATACGTTTAACTGGTCTGAAGATGATAAAGACACTATACGGACCTATGAATCACGATACAGACACTTAAGTGGTTTCCAATAGTGGCTTTCCAACTTATAGAGGGAAACCTCCCCATTCAAAGCACCTTATAATTCTACTTGTCACAGGCAGATGTGTCGGAGGTGGGTTGGATCATAACCAATGATAGTATAGTGTCATTATTTTTTTATCAAATATAATAGTCTGTACGAAATATATATCGGTATTTAAATTTACTTATTTGAATGAGCCATATAATTATAGACTGTACATTTTTACCTTTTACCTGCATAGCGGAGGTTCAGGGTGAGTGCATTTCAGTTTTTCATTCCCTTTACAATGTTTACACAATGTTTTACCAATAATCTTGGAAGTATACTTATTATTGTACATTTTACTATATATTTTTAAATAGATTATTCTTCACAGAAATGAAAATAATATTATTAATGTTTAAACATTATTTATCGCTTATAAAACAAATTTTACAAACTTAGTTTGGTCAGTGTGACTGGTCGATTCCTTATAATCTTCTCCGAGTTATAGTCTTTGAACTATAAAAAAAAAAAATAATAATAAATTAAAGTACGAACCATTCAAATCCATACTTAAAATGAGTTTTCCAGTGCCGTGGCTTAGTGGTGGAAGTTTTGGACTGAGAAGGAAAATTCCAAGGTTCGAATCCAAAACTGAGCTAAAGAATGGCACATCAATAATTTGAGCTCAGGCTTGAAGGCCCTAGTGAACTGTGGGTTGAAGTTTTCAAAACGGAGCAAACAATAATTCAAATGGTGAATATTCTTAAAATCATTCTATTTTTAGACAACCTTTATTTCTTATTAGTCTGAGCATAATAATGTATAAAAAATTTCTCCTGCCCAATATGTCATGGACTTTGAAAGAGAAACACTCTAAAATAATGCTTATATTTGTTTCATATCTACTATTTAATGTTTGTTTTGTTACTAGTACATAAATTATTATTTATTTTTACCATATAATTATTGTTTTTGATTTTTCTTGTTGGTTTGCAGTATAAGTTTCTGAACGCAATAGTGAGAGAGTATCTTTAAAGATAATATGTTTTTAATCTCCAGTCATATAATTTTAGTTTGATTATTTTTTTCTCTAGCTTAATTCTATTTTCGATAGCTAATTCAAATATATTTGCTATTAATATGTACAATATTATAATAATTTTGATAATATACACTATTTCTGTACAATATTACAGGTAACTATTACAGTATGTTATATTGTAAAACTGTTACGTAAGTTTTAGTAAATTGTATTATATTTACAAGGCATTGGTAAAAAAGCACTTTTTATAGTAAGTTGTTCAAATTAGGGCAGAAAATCTGAAAATACTGTAACTTTTTCAGATATATCTAACTATTTTCTATATATAGATTCTTTTACCGATTGGATATATCACTTGTCAGCTAGAGTAGAGACTTCATTTATCACTTGGACTTCTTGATAGCTTAGCTGCTCCAGATACGAAGGGCTTTATCGGAACAAAATAATTTTAAAATGGTTGTATAATATTTTGGTACGCATAAAATATAAAATGTTGTGCCATTTATTGTTTCTATGTAAACATGAACTTTATGGATCATACTCGAATTACATGATTTATTTCTCTAACTATTTAATTTTTGACGCGACGAATACGAATCCATACATTTTTTTAGAAAAAATGTTTTACCAAATATAAAACAATATTTTTTATATGTTAGGAGAAAACAGTGAATATGTTAAAACAATCTTATTATTCCATTTACTTCAATCAAACATATTATAATTAATTTACCATTTTTTTTTACAAAGTATACTAAAGATCAGAGTTCTAGTGTGTGAGCTGGCAATTTTTTTGTTATAAAATAAATAGTATTTCTTGGTAAAATATACTTCAAAGTTAAAGAACCAACTGTCGTATTTACAAAAAATTTAATTATTAGTTCACAGAATAGTTAACAACGGTAAAGCAGATGGTGATGCATGAAATATAAAAGTTAAATTAAAAAAGTTAAATATATATTTTTTTAAATATATTATGAAACATGAAGAAGATCTGGTACTTCCATATTTTTTAACAAGCTAAGGGCACCTTTAGAAGTAGTTAAACAACCACCTCCATAAACTAACAGGTAAGGTCCGTTCCTCACGACTAATGTGTTTACTAACAGGTAAGGTCCGTTCCTCACGACTAATGTGTTTACTAAGAGGTAAGGTCCGTTCCTCACGACTAATGTGTTTACTAAGAGGTAAGGTCCGTTCCTCACGACTAATGTGTTTACTAACAGGTAAGGTCCGTTCCTCACGACTAATGTGTTTACTAACACGTAACGTCCGTTCCTCACGACTAATGTGTTTACTAACAGGTAAGGTCCGTTCCTCATGACTAATGTGTTTACTAACAGGTAAGGTCCGTTCCTCATGACTAATGTGTTTACTAACAGGTAAGGTCCGTTCCCCACGACTAATGTGTTTACTAACAGGTAAGGTCCGTTCCTCATGACTAATGTGTTTACTAACAGGTAAGGTCCGTTCCCCACGACTAATGTGTTTACTAACAGGTAAGGTCCGTTCCTCACGACTAATGTGTTTACTAACAGGTAAGGTCCGTTCCTCACTACTAATGTGTTTACTAACAGGTAAGGTCCGTTCCTCACTACTAATGTGTTTACTAACACGTAACGTCCGTTCCTCACGACTAATGTGTTTACTAACAGGTAAGGTCCGTTCCTCATGACTAATGTGTTTACTAACAGGTAAGGTCCGTTCCCCACGACTAATGTGTTTACTAACAGGTAAGGTCCGTTCCTCACGACTAATGTGTTTACTAACAGGTAAGGTCCGTTCCTCACGACTAATGTGTTTACTAACAGGTAAGGTCCGTTCCTCACTACTAATGTGTTTACTAAGAGGTAAGGTCCGTTCCTCACGACTAATGTGTTTACTAACAGGTAAGGTCCGTTCCTCACGACTAATGTGTTTACTAACAGGTAAGGTCCGTTCCTCACGACTAATGTGTTTACTAACAGGTAAGGTCCGTTCCCCACGACTAATGTGTTTACTAACAGGTAAGGTCCGTTCCCCACGACTAATGTGTTTACTAACAGGTAAGGTCCGTTCCTCACGACTAATGTGTTTACTAACACGTAACGTCCGTTCCTCACGACTAATGTGTTTACTAACAGGTAAGGTCCGTTCCTCATGACTAATGTGTTTCCTAACACGTAACGTCCGTTCCTCACGACTAATGTGTTTACTAACAGGTAAGGTCCGTTCCTCACGATTAATGTGTTTACTAACAGGTAAGGTCCGTTCCTCACGACTAATGTGTTTACTAACAGGTAAGGTCCGTTCCTCACGACTAATGTGTTTACTAACAGGTAAGGTCCGTTCCTCACGACTAATGTGTTTACTAACAGGTAAGGTCCGTTCCTCATGACTAATGTGTTTACTAACAGGTAAGGTCCGTTCCCCACGACTAATGTGTTTACTAACAGGTAAGGTCCGTTCCTCACGACTAATGTGTTTACTAACAGGTAAGGTCCGTTCCTCACGACTAATGTGTTTACTAACAGGTAAGGTCCGTTCCTCACTACTAATGTGTTTCCTAACAGGTAAGGTCCGTTCCTCACGACTAATGTGTTTACTAACAGGTAAGGTCCGTTCCTCACGAATAATGTGTTTACTAACAGGTAAGGTCCGTTCCTCACGACTAATTTGTTTACTAACAGGTAAGGTCCGTTCCTCACGACTAATGTGTTTACTAACAGGTAAGGTCCGTTCCTCACGACTAATGTGTTTACTAACAGGTAAGGTCCGTTCCTCACGACTAATGTGTTTACTAACAGGTAAGGTCCGTTCCTCACTACTAATGGGTTTACTAACAGGTAAGGTCCGTTCCTCACGACTAATGTGTTTACTAACACGTAACGTCCGTTCCTCACGACTAATGTGTTTACTAACAGGTAAGGTCCGTTCCTCATGACTAATGTGTTTACTAACAGGTAAGGTCCGTTCCCCACGACTAATGTGTTTACTAACAGGTAAGGTCCGTTCCTCACGACTAATGTGTTTACTAACAGGTAAGGTCCGTTCCTCACGACTAATGTGTTTACTAACAGGTAAGGTCCGTTCCTCACTACTAATGTGTTTCCTAACAGGTAAGGTCCGTTCCTCACGACTAATGTGTTTACTAACAGGTAAGGTCCGTTCCTCACGAATAATGTGTTTACTAACAGGTAAGGTCCGTTCCTCACGACTAATTTGTTTACTAACAGGTAAGGTCCGTTCCTCACGACTAATGTGTTTACTAACAGGTAAGGTCCGTTCCTCACGACTAATGTGTTTACTAACAGGTAAGGTCCGTTCCTCACGACTAATGTGTTTACTAACAGGTAAGGTCCGTTCCTCACTACTAATGGGTTTACTAACAGGTAAGGTCCGTTCCTCACTACTAATGTGATTACTAACAGGTAAGGTCCGTTCCTCACTACTAATGTGTTTACTAACAGGTAAGGTCCGTTCCTCACGACTAATGTGTTTACTAACAGGTAAGGTCCGTTCCTCACGACTAATGTGTTTACTAACAGGTAAGGTCCGTTCCTCACGACTAATGTGTTTACTAACAGGTAAGGTCCGTTCCTCACGACTAATGTGTTTACTAACAGGTAAGGTCCGTTCCTCACGACTAATGTGTTTACTAACAGGTAAGGTCCGTTCCTCACTACTAATGTGTTTACTAACAGGTAAGGTCCGTTCCTCATGACTAATGTGTTTACTAACAGGTAAGGTCCGTTCCTCACGACTAATGTGTTTACTAACAGGTAAGGTCCGTTCCTCACGACTAATGGGTTTACTAACAGGTAAGGTCCGTTCCTCACCTCTAATGTGTTTACTAACAGGTAAGGTCCGTTCCTCACTACTTATGTGTTTACTAACAGGTAAGGTCCGTTCCTCATGACTAATTTGTTTACTAACAGGTAAGGTCCGTTCCTCACGACTAATGGGTTTACTAACAGGTAAGGTCCGTTCCTCACGACTAATGTGTTTACTAACAGGTAAGGTCCGTTCCTCACTACTAATGTGTTTACTAACAGGTAAGGTCCGTTCCTCATGACTAATGTGTTTACTAACAGGTAAGGTCCGTTCCTCATGACTAATGTGTTTACTAACAGGTAAGGTCCGTTCCTCACGACTAATGTGTTTACTAACAGGTAAGGTCCGTTCCTCACGGCTAATGTGTTTACTAACAGGTAAGGTCCGTTCCTCACGACTAATGTGTTTACTAACAGTTAAGGTCCGTTCTTCACGGCTAATGTGTTTACTAACAGGTAAGGTCCGTTCCTCACGACTAATGTGTTTACTAACAAGTAAGGTCCGTTCCTCACGACTAATGTGTTTACTAACAGGTAAGGTCCGTTCCTCATGACTAATGTGTTTACTAACAGGTAAAGTCCGTTCCTCACGACTAATGTGTTTACTAACAGGTAAGGTCCGTTCCTCACGATTAATGTGTTTACTAACAGGTAAGGTCCGTTCCTCACGACTAATGTGTTTACTAACAGGTAAGGTCCGTTCCTCACGGCTAATGTGTTTACTAACAGGTAAGGTCCGTTCCTCACGGCTAATGTGTTTACTAACAGGTAAGGTCCGTTCCTCACGACTAATGTGTTTACTAACAGGTAAGGTCCGTTCCTCACGGCTAATGTGTTTACTAACAGGTAAGGTCCGTTCCTCACGACTAATGTGTTTACTAACAGGTAAGGTCCGTTCCTCACGGCTAATGTGTTTACTAACAGGTAAGGTCCGTTCCTCACGACTAATGTGTTTACTAACAGATAAGGTCTGTTCCTCACGGCTAATGTGTTTACTAACAGGTAAGGTCCGTTCCTCACGGCTAATGTGTTTACTAACAGGTAAGGTCCGTTCCTCACGACTAATGTGTTTACTAACAGGTAAGGTCCGTTCCTCACGGCTAATGTGTTTACTAACAGGTAAGGTCCGTTCCTCACGGCTAATGTGTTTACTAACAGGTAAGGTCCGTTCTTCACGGCTAATGTTTTTACTAACAGGTAAGGTCGGTTCCTCACGACTAATGTGTTTACTAACAGGTAAGGTCCGTTCCTCACGACTAATGTGTTTACTAACAGGTAAGGTCCGTTCCTCATGACTAATGTGTTTACTAACAGGTAAAGTCCGTTCTTCACGACTAATGTGTTTACTAACAGGTAAGGTCCGTTCCTCACGACTAATGTGTTTACTAACAGGTAAGGTCCGTTCCTCACGACTAATGTGTTTACTAACAGGTAAGGTCCGTTCCTCACGGCTAATGTGTTTACGAACAGGTAATGTCCGTTCCTCACGGCTAATGTGTTTACTAACAGGTAAGGTCCGTTCCTCACGACTAATGTGTTTACTAACAGGTAAGGTCCGTTCCTCACGGCTAATGTGTTTACTAACAGGTAAGGTCCGTTCCTCACGACTAATGTGTTTACTAACAGGTAAGGTCAGTTCCTCACGGCTAATGTGTTTACTAACAGGTAAGGTCTGTTCCTCACGGCTAATGTGTTTACTAACAGGTAAGGTCCGTTCCTCACGGCTAATGTGTTTACTAACAGGTAAGGTCCGTTCCTCACGACTAATGTGTTTACTAACAGGTAAGGTCCGTTCCTCACGGCTAATGTGTTTACTAACAGGTAAGGTCCGTTCCTCACGGCTAATGTGTTTACTAACAGGTAAGGTCCGTTCCTCACGGCTAATGTGTTTACTAACAGGTAAGGTCCGTTCTTCACGGCTAATGTGTTTACTAACAGGTAAGGTCCGTTCCTCACGACTAATGTGTTTACTAACAGGTAAGGTCCGTTCCTTACGGCTAATGTGTTTACTAACAGGTAAGGTCCGTTCCTCACGACTAATGTGTTTACTAACAGGTAAGGTCCGTTCCTCACGGCTAATGTGTTTACTAACAGGTAAGGTCTGTTCCTCACGACTAATGTGTTTACTAACAGGTAAGGTCTGTTCCTCACGACTAATGTGTTTACTAACAGGTAAGGTCTGTTCCTCACTACTAATGTGTTTACTAACAGGTAAGGTCCGTTCCTCACGACTAATGTGTTTACTAACAGGTAAGGTCTGTTTCTCACTACTAATGTGTTTACTGACAGGTAAGGACTGTTCCTCACTACTAATTTGTTTACTAACAGGTAAGGTCTGTTCCTCACGACTAATGTGTTTACTAACAGGTAAGGTCCGTTCCTCACTACTAATGTGTTTACTAACAGGTAAGGTCTGTTCCTCACTACTAATGTGTTTACTAACAGGTAAGGTCTATTCCTCACGACTAATGTGTTTACTTTAAGGCATAAACACAGGACTAATACTTTATACTCTGATATGATCAATAATGTATGCCTTTAAACTTATTTCCACTGAAACTTTGCCGTCGTAGTGGCTTATTGTCTAAAGCTTCTGACAGTGGAGAGGCAGTTTCAAGGTTCGATCCCCAAACTGACCTAAAGGTCGGCACTTTACTCGTTGAATAAAGTTCACGCACAGGTCTGTAGGCCGATGTGAGCTGGTGAGTTAAGTTAAAAAATAAAAAACAAAACTAACCAAATTTGGTAATATTACCTCGTTTTCACAGGGAGACCTGTATATTCCAATTACGATAATTTTAGAATTTGTTGTGTAAAATTGTATTCTGACTGCTTCGAAATCCGTTTCGATCACTTCATTAACAATGAACGTGTCGAAAGGTTAGTTTTTTTTTTTTTAATGTGACTCCTCCTCCTTTGTAGAGTTATTGGCAATATAAGCTGGCTAAACTGAAATCAGGAATTCGACAACTATCGTTGTTGTTGTTGAATCGATTTTCGTTTACCAAAAATACGTCTGTCTGTAACTCCTCACACATTACTTGAATTACGTCTTGTTTGTTGGTGGCAAATTAGGCGTTATGGTGAATTAGTCGTGTTGTATTTTGATTTAATTTTGAGGTTGTGTGTGTTCTTTGGATGGAGTCAGTAAATGTTGTCCGGTGTCGGTAAGTGAGGCCCCTAAAAAACATAATTACTATTTGTTAATCTTTGTAGTAGGTATACATATCTGCTGAATAAGTAAATTGTTCACCGTGGCCTCTGTGTAACTGATAACTTATCGATATGACGTGAAGGTCACAGTAGGTGGAGATGGGTGCAGCCGGATTTGTGTTAGTCATGGTGGCGCTGGAGGATCCCGATGACAATCCATCTGTATAGGACTGGGTCACCCCAATGGTTGCACGCTTCACGCACGCCAATATTAGACCAGCCAACAGTCTCTTGCCAGCCATTCGCAGGTGTATATACCATGCCTTGTAAAATAGCGCCTTCCAATAGAGTCAATGTTTAAAAGCTGCACATAGTTCCTAAATGAAATTATTCACATATGCCGTCTGCATATGCACGAGGTGACCAGCCGGCAATACTGACCGGCAATACCGGCCGGTAATAATAATCGTGAATACTGGTACTTAACGTAAACCATAGGTAATTTATACGTTTTAGTACTGACCCAGATATGTTTTACTGAACTCTCAATTGATTAAAATGAGAAATATTTTGATGAATTGACACTATCTCGTCATAGAGGCACATACAATGTTAATTTATTGAAAACATTACTTTTACAATAAGTAAATTAAATTGAAAGACCTAAATAATCTATGTCTGGAAAATATGAAAAGGAATGCAATAACAGTTTATGAAGCGTTGACACATTCCACTAACAACATTATTCTCTGGTGCAGTCTTATAGCTTACTGCATTTGCATATAGCAAGCATTAATGTTTCAATCACAGATTAACGTGGCTATTTGAACTAATAACTATAATTTGTCGTGAATCTCAAATCAACAAATTTGTCTGATCGAAGTCAAGCCTAAAGTATAGTATAATGCTCGTGTAAGTCGAAGAAAAATCAATTTTTCTGTTGTTCTCACAGAGACAGTGAATTACAGACATCCTTGTAGCAATCGCTTTTACTGTATTTTATATGAATAATAAAAAACACTAGTTCATAAAATTCATCACGAAGAAATGGATTGTCCTTTACTTGAAGTATTTTAAGTGTACTCACTTAAATGTTTAAGTGTACTACTGTACATGTTTGGTTTCAATTCTTCGACTATCGAACAAAATTTTATTCAAATGTCGGTACATCGATAGTTTTATTCAATTATTCGATATTTAATCGAAGTCATGTTGAATATTCCATATAATTACATGACTTAAAACAAGACTTAGATGATTTGATATAATTAATCTATTTTTTTATTATTAGGGAATAGATAGTACAGAGTCACATCCAATTAAAACTATTGGGTTCTATAAGAAGACTAGCCAACTAACGAGTATCCATTATTATACAATAAATCAACTGATAATCACTGGAACGGGTATGCTTAGTAATTCCAACGAATGACACTTATATACATAGCTGAGTAGCCATTTAATAAGTAAATATATAACATAAAATCTATGTCAACACTACTATCAATAGTGTTACCATTTAACTAAAAAGCATCGTATTTTTTGTAGCCGAGCTTATAACGCTCTCTAAGGACTAGTACTTTCGTTTTCAGATGCATGCACTAGTTTATCAAAAACCTTCTGGGCGGACTTCAAGGCGGTCAGGTACGAAGCCACGTTGGTGGTCTGATCCTGTTTAGCTTTCAACCCCAAGAGGGGGGAGGCGATCGTGTAGGCACCATTCTGTGCCGCAACTAACGCCCTCTGCAGGGTTGCTCCTATAGCGCTGATCAGCCTCGCTGACGCACCAGACATGGCGCCATTGGCTTCAGCTGCTGTCACCAACGTATCTCCCAAAGCCGTCAGACCGAGGGCTGCGGCATCCACCCCTAATGATGTCACCTGAAATTTGATATAACAAACACATATCAAATGTTATATTCTCGTTCTAAGATATGATATTTTGAGGCTTACATTTAGATTATCTATCATAAAAAAAACTAATTGCAGATTAAACTTCTTGTCTGTTAGATATATGAGGCTCTTTGACTCTACCTTTATAACAATGTTGTATTTTCTAGCAAGTAATGTAGTATATGGTTTCATAGGACAATTAGTGAACTCAGTGTGATATTAGGTGTCATCTACTTTTATATTGCTGACTAGGGGCAATGAATACACACTCTATAAGAAGGACACTCCTTATGCAGCAAATTCAGACCAACTTTTTTTCTGAGATTGCTGCTTTTCGCCTTAGCCGCTAGAGTTCTCCAGTCAATATTTTCCTGCCTTCTGTGCTAGGGAGATCTCGCAGAGGGTGCGAGAGAGAGCGCGCCTTCGGTGCGAGAGAGAGCGCTCGCCTTCGGTGCGAGAGAGAGCGCGTCGGGGGTACGAGAGAGAGAGAGGGAGCGAGGGTTGTGTGCGAAAGGAGAAAGTTGCCCTGGTGAGGTGTGACTCAGAGGCGGAAAGAAGCAAACCATAAGAAATTCTGCGAAATATTGCTGTCCACCCCATCTGTTCAATTGTAAACAAACTCAAAAATCTTGTTTTGACAAACGACCCCCCCAGCACTATCAGTTGAGCTTCAGTTGTGCTCGATAGTGTATCTCATAGTTTGTCCTGAATTTGTTAGTAGTTTATTATTTTTAGTGGTATCTTCAGTTAAATTAGTATGCTTAAAATAGAAAGCTTTTTTAGTTTAGTTTTTTTTATTTATTAGTTAACGGTAGAAATGTCAGCAGGTGGCAAATGTGCGTATGTGAATTGTGAAAATACGCCCGCGAAGAACCGAGAATTGTCATTCTTTAGTTTTCCAGTTAACGACCGAGAAAGGTAAGGAGTATTTTTTATTACTAATTGCTTTAACATTAAATTAATTGTTGAGCAAAATAATGATACAATAATAGTAATTGTAAATCTTTATGGTTATAGACAATGTACATTGAGTATTACTGTTAATTCCAAAATAAATTAAAAAGTTAATCTTAAAGACCTTTAAAAGTACAATTGAGAACTAACAACAGTGTAAAAAATTAAATGATATTAAGTGGTGTATTACTTTGGATCAGTTAAACTTCTCTTTGAACGATAATGTTATTTAACCCCCACTTATTAAAATGAACATTGTCTAAAACATGGTCTGATATATTTTTAAGGGTGCACTGGGACACCCCTAAAACGCTAGAAAAGGCGTTTTACATTTCCCTCCTTATAAGCTTCGTAAACTAATCGTAATTACTTTTATGTAAGTGAAGTAATCAAATTAAGGGCCTACTTTACCAGTCCACCGTCTTGTCGTCTGGTGCACCGATTTAACATGGGCTCTTATGGAGGATCATCTCGCTCGGAGCCCTGCAAGCCTTTTCAAGATTACAGTTTCATTAAATTCTATAGCTCATAATCTTAATTTTATATTGTAAATGAATTAAGAACAAGTTTATCTGCAGGTGCCTGGTACTAAAATTATGAGAATACTTATTTTTTAAATTGAACAAGTACTATCAAAATGCCTTATTTAGTAGTTTTCCAGTAGTTTCAACCCGTAGTTTTCCCACTTCGTTAGAAATTTTGAAAATTATAAAAACAAGGGGCTGTATAGAATATTGTATACTAAATGGTAAAATTAACATCATTCCACTATTTTAAAATATGAACACGCAAACTGTAATCTTGCGAACCTCGTTTAATTCGTTGAGCAAAATTTAATGAACATTTGAACTTGCCTCAAAATTGTGAGTACAACTGAAAATAATACGTATGCATTTTAGTATAATCACCAACCCAACCTTTTTAAAATAAGTTTAATATTTGGGCAATAGCCTTTTTCAAAGAAAATTCGTATGAAAAAAAATAAAGAATGTTATGTAAACAATAATTTTGTCATTAAACGTATGATTATTACTGAGACGACTTTAAAAAAAAACAATTTTGGCTTGTTAGTTAAATGAAAAAAAAAACATTTTTCTAATGTGTTGTATAATAAATTATGGTTGGAATTTTTGTTGGCAAATTTTCAATAATGGGTGAAATATTTTAAGAAATACAAATTTTTGAACTAAAATGAAAAGGAATGGTATAAATATATGTTCAAAAGAACATTTAAACCTAGAATAATTTTGGATTTTAAAACTGCCACTTGCGACAGTTTAGTTTTTTTTCAATTTTTGGGCAGAATATTCATCTAATAATTTAAAAATACCTTTTACGATAGGCTAAAAACGTTTTTGAATATTCTTTAACATGATTTGTAACAGGTTTATCTACTGAGAGTTTCTTGTGTCAGCTCTTTGGTTGTTAATTCTATATTTGAAATTCGTTTTGGTTTATCCAATATAACCTGTATTACGAAAACTAAAACTAAGTTGGTATATTACATTTTTTGAATCACACTCAATATTTCCTTGAATGGGTTATTTTTCTTTTTTGTTGAACTCCTAAAAACAACTTAGGAGGTTTCATTATTTTACAAGTAGCCTACCACAACGATATCTTTTCAAGGATTACAGCCAAAAGCCAAAACTGTTGTCTTTTTTTTAATTTCACCCTTTATTGACATTTTGTCATTCCTTATTCATTATATATCACAATAGGAAAAATGTTTGCTAATTATATTAAATACATTTAAATTCATATATATTTTACAGATGCATTCGGTGGGTAACCAACTGCGGGCGAGACGACTTCGCGGATCTGCCAGACAAGAAGCTGAAGTATCGAACTCTGTGCTCTCAACACTTTAAGAGGTCTGCATTTACAAACGACCTGAGAAACAAACTTCTGCGAAGCCACCCTGCTGCAGTTCCTATTCCTTGGTTTGATCAGGAAGAAGACAACTGCGAAAATGAAGATCCTCAAGTGGAATCTGATTGTTTTGAAGAATCCACAAAGTCTGATCAATACAATGAAGTTGGAGGGAGTGAAGAGACGCTTCAGGATTTTAACAATCAATTCAAACCTCTATCTGAACTAAACAATGATGACAAATTGAATGAACTAACACCACGTAGGAAGAAGTTGAAACAAACCATCACTAGACAAAAATCACTTCTAAAAAAAGAAAACCAACAGCATTTATTTCATAAAAAAGAGGACTACAATGTTTGATATCAAGACTGTAATTTCCAAATTACCTAAATTCATATCTGGAGATCCACTGACATTCATCACAATGCAACTGCGACACCAAACTCGATCGGAATGGACTGAAGAAGAAAAGCAGCTGGCCCTGTCAATCTACTACAAGGCACCAAACGTGTACAAATTTATGAGAGGAAGGGGTTTCAAACTGCCTTGCCTTAGTCTTATAAAAAAATGGATAAATGTAAACAATATTACTCCGGGGTTTACAACTGAAGTTTTTGATAAGGTGAAAGTCAAAGTTAAATCCATGACTGCAACTGAAAAACAATGCGTTTTATTGTTTGATGAAATGTGTTTAAGAAAATCTCTGGAATATAACTCCAAGTTAGATTTGGTTGAAGGATTCGAGGATCTTGGGCCATTGGGAAGAAACCAGAAGATAGCAACACATGCAACAGTTTTTATGCTGCGAGGTATTAATGAACAATGGAAATGTCCCCTCGCATATGTGCTCTCAAACAACTCGTTAAAATCGCAAACTTTAGCATTGTTGTTGGACATTTGCATCGAAAAAGTCTTTGATGTAAATCTCGACTTAAAGGCCACTGTCTGCGATATGGGATCGACAAATGCAGCTGCATTGAAACTCTTGGGAGTTTCAAAAGATTTTCCCTATTACTGTTTTGGAGAAAAAAAGATTTTCTGTTTATATGATTACCCTCATCTTCTAAAGTGTATCCGCAACACTTTGCTGAAAAGGGATTTTCTAGTGGACCATAAACCTGTGTCATGGGGAGACATTTTAGAGTTTTATGAGATCGACAGGAAATCTGCTTCAGACTGCCGAGCTGCGCCGAAAATATCAGAACGGCATGTTAACCCGCAAGCATTTCAGAAGATGAATGTGAAACTGGCAGCTCAAATTTTTAGTAATTCAGTTACGAGAGGGATGAAAGCTGCTGTTAATTTAGGACAGATGAAAAATGAAAGTAGTTTAAATACAGCAACTTTTCTTGGCAAAATAAATGACATTACTGACTGTTTAAACAGCAAGCACTTAGACGACAAAAACCCATACAAGCAGCCACTATCGAAAACCAACTTTGTTCCTCGAAATTGCTTGGAAGCCAGTATCCAGTATATACAGACCTGGAAGACTCTAGATGGTTCAAATCCTCCATGTTTTGACGGTCTCATCCAAACCATCAGGGGAATACTAGCATTATACGAGGAGATTTCTTCCAGTGGAAACAAATTTTTGTTAACTAATAGATTCAACCAGGACCCCATTGAGAATTTGTTTGGTGTTCTCAGACACAGGGGTGGTTACAACAGTAATCCATCTGCAAAGGAGTTCAGACGGAATCTCCAGCATGCTATATCCATCCGTTTACTGGACCCTCCTGATACTGCAAATTGTGAACCAGATGGCGACGAAAATCTTCAAGTTCCATCAGTACTGCCAGTCGAAGAGCCACAAGAAGTTATCAACTCAGTCGAGCCTCACACCAGTGCCATCGCTTCATCCAACTTAGCCCCACAATGTAACACTCAACAACAGCTAGATCAAGATCACGTAGAAGTAACGGCCTTTGAAGATAGTGTTGTATGTTACATATCCGGTTGGCTAGGGAAAAAATGTGTGGAGAAATTTTCCTGTGAAACGTGTAGGGCTACTCTTCTGAAAGAAAACTCCTTCTCTTTTATACCCCGTGAGTATCTTATCCTAATGAAATCGTTCACCAGACATACCGGAGAATTAGCCAGACTTAATAAGCCTTCGGATCTTCTACACAACGTTGTAAAGTCTCAAGCATTGTGCTTTGCCCAGCTTTTTCCTAAGGTGATTGCCAGCACTGAAGTTGCCAAGACACTGGTAAAAGAATTGACCTTACACACTGAAGAGACTCATCCGCAGTGGTTGATTGAGTGTAAAGTACACAAGTTGTTTATGATAGAGCTGTTAGTGAGATGTAAGATCTTTTACAGTGTAAAGTGGAAATCGAACGACATTAGAGACAAGGCTTTGTTAAACGTAAGGGTAAAGAGAGTGTCAGAGGGTGATCAAGTGAAACTGAATAAGAAGCTTAAAAAACTCTGTCATGTATGACAGGCTACTGAAAAAAACCAACATTGTGGATGTCTGCTAACTTTCTTCTTAATCTTTGAATATGCTTTTATTTCTTACTTGACACCATGTTTAGATTGTACATAATTTAATAGTGTAAATAAAATATATATATTATTTTGCTGCGATGTACTTTTTTCATTAGTCTACAATATTACATAGTTGACATATTTTGTATATAATTTGTATATGTTTAAATAATTTATGTGTAGGTTATATATGTATATATAATTTTTTCATACCTGAGACCTAGTATCGAAATTTGTTTTATGTAAATAAAATCTGTGATTATGGTGCGATGTAATGTTTTGTAATTAGGTTAACGATATCTAATAATGTTTTGTATAGTTTAAAGTTTAAGTAAATAATTGCCGGGAGTGTGTGTGTTTTTATGTATATATATTAACTGTCATAACTAACCCCTTGCACATATATTATAAGAATATGTGGTGATGTAAATTTTAATAAGTAGGTCTACTGAATAATTTGTACAGTTTGAAGTTTGTAAATAATGTGGGGATAGTTATATATGTCATAACTGTCATTTTACATAAATTACATGTAATTAGGTGTAAATAGAAATGTATATGATCATGTTGCAATGTAGTATTTAGTATTTATATATGTTTTTTGTACAGTTTGAACTTAGTAAATAAGTGTGTGTGTGTAAATATATGTTTATTTCATAACTGAGACTTAACATATATTGTGAATAATTAGATGTAAATAAAATATGTATATAATTATGCTGCAATGTTATTTTTAGTAATTATATATACTGAATGTTTTTGTAGTTTACGTTTGTTTATAATTTTCGTGTATATATGTGTTATTCATAAGTGCCACTTCATATATCGTAAACAATTAGATGTAAATGTGATATGTTAGTGGTTATGCTGCAATTTAATTTTAGTTAGTAGGTATTCTGAGTATGTTATAATGTTTGTCAGTTGAATGTTTTAATTTTGTTTTTTTTTAATTTTGATTGTCACCGAACATAGATAGAAAATAGTTAATTGTGTTAACATTTGCAATACTTTTTCGGCGTCTATAAAGTACGTTTTCATTTTTGTTGAATAAACTTATTTTTTTATAGTAAATTTACATTGTTTTTTTTCCAATAACATCTCTATAATTAATTTATTAAAATCTCTGAATAGTCTATCACTTTTCAATAGTTATTCGTTAAAATGTTTGCCCATTTACTTTTGTTAGTTATTTGTATGATAGTATATTCTTTCGGTTAGTATAACAATTCTTGAATCACAGATTAAATTGTTATAATCACACTACATTTATTACAGCAACAGTCCTTGGATTCTGTTAAAGCAACAGTGCTTGGATATTGTTAAAGCAACAGTGCTTGAATATTGTTAAAGCAACAGTGCTTGTACAGTGTTAATTCTAGGAGCAGTTCCAAAATAATTTATTCATCTTATAAAGTTTTGGGTTATCATAGGTTGATCTACGATTTGATTATCAAAGCAAATATGAAAAAAATTCGGCATCCAGCGATCACATCTTAAATTGTTAATTCAACATTTGGCAATGAAGTAGTGGAGAGTCTTTCAAGCAAGTGGCATCTCGGCCAAACCGCGGCGGCAGAGGGATAGCGAGAGCAGAGTCTGTATAGAGGAAGCTCTTTTATACAGACCACCAGGCAAACTTTCTCCTTTCGCACACAACCCTCGCTCCCTCTCTCTCTCGTACCCTCGACGCGCTCTCTCTCGCACCGAAGGCGAGCGCTCTCTCTCGCACCGAAGGCGCGCTCTCTCTCGCACCCTCTGCGAGATCTCCCTAGCACAGAAGGCAGGAAAATATTGACTGGAGAACTCTAGCGGCTAAGGCGAAAAGCAGCAATCTCAGAAAAAAAGTTGGTCTGAATTTGCTGTATAAGGAGTGTCCTTCTTATAGAGTGTGTATTCATTGCTAGGGGACACCCTTGTCACTCTCTATGGTCGTGTCACCTCCCTCATGCTATTTCCTTATTTCTCTTCGTTTTGCATGCTGACTTTATCTAGCTAGCTGTCTAATTTATACCATAAACTCATATTGGCAGCTATCATAATATTTATTGCCTACCCTATTTTAGGTGTTTGAGATTAAATATAAAATCCCTTTTTAGTAAGTATTTTATGTCTATAAATAATATATGTGCTAAATATCGTATTTCAAAGCTTTAAATGTTGTTGTAAAACTGTGATAGTTAAATCATTCAATGGTATTTGGTTTTTTAAGTATAGATAATATTAAAGATATAAATTTGTATCATGCTCCAGATGTTCTATAATCGGAAAGTGTGGGTAATCTACCAAGAGAAGTGTCAAACACTTCTCATTTTCAACTTACCCTCAGTCAGCTCACTAACAATTTTCATTTTTCCCATGTTGTTATTCTTCTATCTGTTTCAGTGGCCATTTTTTCTGGTGACCTTTCTTTCCGAGACCCGGGCTGCCTGCTTGCCTCGTTTATTTATGATGGTTGCGATTCAACACCCTTTACCTACCTATCCTAGGCTGAAAAGGTCATAGTGGCCTAAAACAGCCGTAGCTCTCTGCTACACCTTCATGATCCGATCCGATCTACCAAGAAGTCCACATTTTTATTTTAGTCTTTTTTGAAGATAAATATACTGCTACAGTGATTTATATGAGACATTGTGTAAATATAAGCTTATTAGACTGTGCTTCTACGTGAATGTCCTTTTTTGCCAAACATGTATGTCAACAAAAATGTATTATGTATGTACGTGTATGTCATTTTTTGAATACCAGTACATTATACAATGCTCACTTACTATAAATATCAACATAAAACATAAGAAGTACATTTCATTGCTAAATATGTCTTACATATTAAAAAAGTCTTTACATATTAAGTTTTGATATGACCAATATATTTCACACATTGTATATACTCACATTGATAAGGTTCTCCACCAATCCACCACTTAGTTTGATACCCTTCTGACCGACTTGAGCAGCGATGTTGTTCTGAGCCTCAAGAGCCACACTGGTCACTCTTTCAACGTCCGCTAAGACGGAGGAGCCCATGACTGCGACATCAGAGCCCAGCGTCCCAGCCAGTAGAGCGAGTCGTCCCACGGACTCCTTAGCCAGGGCGGCTACTTTGGGAGGAACCAATACTCCCCGGACTAGAGCGAAGATGTGTACCAGATGTGGAACCGTGTCTACTGTGAACTTGACCATTGGTGTGCTCAATGTTTTTATGCCCTACGGGAAAATCACATTTGTAACTTTTGTAGGATAGTGTCATGGACGAATTACCACATAAAAGTAAAAAATAGAGGTCGTTTTATTAAGGCAAAAGACTCGGTTTTCAAGTCGAAAGTCGAGTAAAAAGAGAGAGAGAGAGAGAGAGAGAGAGAGAGAGAGAGAGAGAGAGAGAGAGAGAGAGAGAGAGAGAGAGAGAGAGAGAGAGAGAGAGAGAGAGAGAGAGAGAGAGAGAGATTTGGCCCTAACCCACTGTCCCCCTCCGCCCCTGGCTTAAATCTGAGACTTATTCGCCAGGCCGCATTCCTTGAGTTTCTTCCCTTCCTGATATTATCTTCTTTCTTCTTCTCGGACACTTTGCACCAACGATGTCACCCCTAATTATCCCCGGCTGAAGTCTGTGACTTATTCGCCAGGCACTTACCTTGAACCTTGTCGTTCCTAACGTCTTCTTATTACTTCTCGGCATTCTTTATGCAATCCCTATCCCGCCACAAGTCAATGGCTTGGCTTAAGTTTGTGACTAATTTATTTATTTTTTATTTATTTATTTATTTATTCATAAGACACCGATCGTCAAGATATGGGCGAATATGGATTTCGAATGAGTGTGATGAGTGTATATGAGCGAGTGTAGTCATTGTTACAAACTAAGGCTGACTATTCCTTAGAAAGTGTCATTAATTAATAGCCCAATGACAAATGAACAGCCGGTGGTTATCAGCTGATCCTTCTCAAAATGTATTGACTCTGATTGGGATCGAACTGAGAAACCTTAGCACATGAAGCTGGGATTAAACCAACTACGCTACCGACCAATTCGCCGGACTGCTATCCTTGAAATACTTCCTCTTGATAATGTCGGCATGGCTCTACTCAGCACTATTGTGCCAACCCTAACACACCTCTCCCCTCACCTAGTGGCCGCCACCAGGATCACTTGAAACTTTTCTCTCTAATACTCTTGCATTCCCTCTCCTCTAATTCTTTTAGGATTTTTTTCACTTCATCTGAACCCATGTTTGCATCACGAATCCTTGTTCATGTTCCTACACTCCATAGTCTACTTCCTAATGTCTTCTTCCTCATTGCATCTCACCTCCATCTTCTTCGTGTTTTCTACCATTCTTGCCAGGTTATGTAACCATCCAACGAACCAACGACAAACCAATTAATTCCAACAAGCCAACTACTACAATACACAAGCTTCCGTAAGAGTGCAATCCGCAGCCAGAATCCTGAAAAACCAAATATACAATTCATGTGCGTTTGAGTTTTCAGTCCCCGGTTCATGGGAGCTTTGCCAATTGCTCCGGTTTCGTCCACAGGCCTAGACCCGGAGGTCAAACCTCCTTGGACACCCCTGATGCCCGCCTAGCACAGTCGCAGCTCCGATGCATATACCTATGGTTCTTCAACTAGTTTCCGACAATTTTGAAGCACTGCTTTCCGCGTGACGAGGCTAGCTTACTCACAGTGGCCCCCTGCCGAAGTCAATTTCAATTCGACAGCTGCCACAAGCTTTTGTCCGGAGTTCACATGTGAGGCGTCCCCACTAAGCGTCCCCAGGCACCCCAACCATAATGCATGGGGAGGTCTCCTACCCTTGGCGAGGGTGGAGCTCGGACTGAGGCCGTTTTCCGCAGCTTTACCATACAGATGGAGTTTTTACCCTTCCATATGCATATTTTTCTAATATTTTTTTATTATTTTGGGGGGTTTTGCCGTTTTGTTCTTTTTTTTAATTTTTCAATTTTTTTCACACAACAAACACACACTTTACATACCAATTTCATTCTCACTCCATCCGCGAGGCAAACCACAGCGGTCTGGGATTTCCAAACCCCCTCCGTGTTTTTCAAAGACGACTAACATGCTACCTCTTTTTGACGAACGGTCACTTGCATGGTATTCTCTTAATACCACTGTACCTGTATGGGTGGGCGGGTGGGTCAATATCACCGTACCTGTATGGGTGGGCGGGTGGGTCAATATCACTGTACGTTTATGGATGGGCGGGTGGTCAATACGTATACAAAAGGATATATACGTATACTAAAGCATACAAAGGATAACTAAAACCATTATAGTGTACTAGATAGTAAAAAAAAAAAACAATTATAATAACACATAAAAAGCTGTAACATAATTTCAGTTATGAAATTAAATTTCACACATAGCTTGTAAAAACCTTATAAACTGTTAAAAACATGATTAGAGTCATATATAACAATGTACAGTTTGAATAAGTATTAAAAGTATTGACTTCTGACTTTGACTTAAGTATTAAATTTAATCACATACATGTAGTAATAATTAATTTATTTCACATTATTTCAAATATATAATCTAAATGTAAATGATAGATACAATATTGATAAGATTTATTGCGTTTACCATATATGCGGCTAGTTATAGAACACAACAGCAATTAAGTAGAAATTAAAATTTAAGTCCAGCATTAACTTAACTTGTAATGACATCCATCAATTACAAAAAATATTAGAACTACTCAGCAACAGGTTGGAATCTTTAATAAGAAACAATATTATAATTTTTTGGTAGCAAAGTTGGTTATAGACCAGCTTCATAAACTAAAGGTTCTCACTTCGACCTCAGTGAAAGTAATTACACATTTTGAAAGGGATCAGCTGATAACCACTGCTGTTCATTTGACATAAAACTATTAATTAATGACATTTTCTGACAGCCCTTAGTTTATAACAATGACTAGCAGACATGATGCTCCAGACGACAAGGACAGGCAGACTCATTTTGCCAGCGAGGCTGGGACACCTTGATCCGCGGTGACTGATCAAGTCATTAAAGTCATGCTGACAGTAGTGCTGCTGACAAGACCCTGGGGCGTAAGCCTCTCATCAACAATCTATGGTTGAAAGTACTAAAACGTTCAAGTCCTTACAAATTGGCTTAAGGAGGGGGAGAGGAAATTGGATGGGTGGAAAAAGAAGAGTCTGGTATGGAAGAGAAGTAATACCAGACCCAGCTCGGGACCCCGTGGACGCCAGCCCACGTACTTACAGGTGTAAGCCCCTGGGGGGGGGGGGTAGAGAGAGAAAGAGAGAGAGCTGATATATATAAAACGTACATTGTTCGACTACCTCGTCGACGAAAGATGTTACAGAGGGCCAGATACGTCTCGTCCCCTTCACTAGAGTCTAATGTTGATGTTCTAGTTATTTTTATATTTGTTTCCATCATGGTTGATTAAATACGTGCGATAAACGTCAACAAAATACAATAATAATACATTGAATTTGGCATCATTGTGAAACTTAAAATACAAATCCCAATTCACATTAAGCAGCAAAAACTTAACAGTGTAACAAATAGTGATTAAATGGTACGATAAAATGGATAGTGAATATAACATATTTTAAAGGTATAGATCGTCTTAAAGCTCAGACAAACTATAGAAAGCCCTCCGGGACAAATAACATTTTCTTTTGATGTAAAAGAAAGAATGTTATTACTGAATGTAAAATGAGAGAGAGAGAGAGAGAGAGAGAGAGAGAGAGAGAGAGAGAGAGAGAGAGAGAGAGAGAGAGAGAGAGAGAGAGAGAGAGAGAGAGAGAGAGAGAGAGAGAGAGAGAGAGAGAGAGAGAGAGAGAGAGAGAGAGAGAGAGAGAGAGAGAGAGAGAGAGAGAGAGAGAGAGAGAGAGAGAGAGAGAGAGAGAGAGAGAGAGAGAGAGAGAGAGAGAGAGAGAGAGAGAGAGAGAGAGAGAGAGAGAGAGAGAGAGAGAAGGGATTTTGACACACCATGTTCCTTACTCGACTCACATGCAGTGATCTCTGCTTTCTCTTTCTCTTTGAAGACTATATAGTACGAATAAGATTTATAAGGGCCCATTTTAAAATAATTTAGCCCATTTTAACAATAATAGGTTTATTCTGATGTCTGCAAAGGTGGTGTAGTCCTGGAACGTATGGACTGCAGGGGTGGATCACTACAGTAGAAGAGGCAAAAATGAAACTTTTCTCGCAGATAACAACTATAACTGTAACATGTATACAACATTCACAGTTTAAAATATCTCTCAATTAGAGCTCTCTACATAACATATTTTTATCACTACAGTTTATTAAAATATAGTACATATACAATTTCACGAACAAACTTTTTTCTATTTATTGAATTATTTTAACAGAGAGCCGTTTGCAAAAATTGCACAATCTAAAACTAGCTCGATTTCTCTCATTAATGTTTTCTTTGTATGAAAATAAATATGGTTTGATGAAGTTTATGATCGTAATGTATTGTGTATTACATTTTTAAATAATATATTAAATATACAGTACAAGTAAACGTCACACAACACAAATTTATTACAATCTAAGCACAAAATGCACAAATATTATGGTGATCAATTTCGGTTAACCACGCTCACCTCCCTCAGATCAGAGGGATTCATAAAAGAATCAAGGATTTCTTAATATTTCTTAAGAATCAAGATCACCATAATATTTGTGCATATATTGTAATAAATGTGTGTTACCAACACGTATTATGTTAATTAAAAAGCAATATTAAACATGTGCTATCTGACTTCAATTATTCACTTCAAGATGTAAATGGTTTTTAATATTAATTCAACCACTGTACCTAAATTTTTAAACAGGTTATTATTAGTTTTGTTAACCTGTACTAGTATAGGGAAGTTGCTTTGAGAACTAAAGATGTTTTAAAAGACTTTCACCTCACTAGTAAAATTTACAGTCTGACCTATGTAAAACATAATACTATCATTACAGTTATTCCTATATATTCCTGAATTATTGAATCTATCTGCACTTTCAATATCTGGGTGTAAATGTTTGGACATACTATTACAAATCTTAAAATTGAAAATCTTATTGATAAATTGAATGTCTTAAATCAATTAGCAACTCTTTGCAGAAACGTTCCATTGATATTTTAGCTACCGACATTGAATGTAATTTATCTCGGTAAAAAATGTCTAATAGAAACTAAATTAGATAAGATGTAAGTAAAATATGCAAAACAATTAAGGTCAGAACTAATAATTTAAACAGGTTCTATATTATAAGTTTTTTTAGATGTAGAACAGAAATTACAGGACGAAGATCTAGTCGCATTTAAAGTGGATAAGAACAACGTAGTTTTAACTCTGAATAAATAAGAATATATTACTAAAACTGAAGATATTATCAAGGAAATACATTTCAAGAACTAAGAGGAGATCCTACCAATAAATATCAGGATGAGATCAACAAAATTGTAAAGTTGTGAACTAAAGTTATTACAGACTATGTTCGTTTTAGAGCAATCATGAATGATCCTGTCACCCACTTTGAATGGTATTCCAAAAATTAACCATTCAATAAGCTAATGAACATATTAGGCACCTTGTAAATATCAAATTTGCAACTACTTACAATGCATCAAAGATATTGCTCAATATTTTGACTTCTGCTTTGGACCTTGAACATAAATATACCGTTAAGAACAGTATTGACTTTTTCGATAAGGTCAATCATGTAAAATTGTGTAATAAGACTAGGTTAGCCTCATTTGACATATGTAATCTGTATACTAATATTCCAATTGATGAAATGATCAACTTAATCATGAAAAAACTTGTAGAACAAAAATATGAAAGCATATATATAAATAAGATTTTAAAATTGCTCAATACTATCTTGAAATGAAATTACTTCCGTTTCAATAACAAATTTTACTTTCAAAACGATGATTTAGCTATGGATAATACACTGTAAACCATTTTTTTTAAGTTTATTACAGCATCAAGAAGACTCATGATAAATCACGTAATGACTTAGATAATATGTTAAATGTACTTAATTGTCACCACCAGAAGCTTAAATTTACCAGTGAACTTAAACCTAAGGATGAAATTAGTTTTTGAATTTATAATAATTAAAAAAAACTGTCATATAGAATTTTCGGGAAACCTACTCAAACCAATTGTACAATAAATAACAGTTCTGTCCATCCCCAACCTCACAAAACAGTTAGCTTCCGAAGTATGTTACATAGAGCGTATTCAATACCATTAAGTGTTGCAGATAGAAAACGGGAAATAAATGTAATAAAATCAATAGCTATTGTAAATTGGTTCAATGCATTAATCATTGATGAAATTGGAAGCAGAATAAAAAAGAAAATATAAAATAAAATTCGAGATGATAAACGAACACCTAAAAAAAGAGAAATCCAATCAAGAACAAAATATGTATGTATCCTTCCACTACAATAGACATTTTACGCAAAGAGTTGCTAATAGATTTTAAAAATTCTATTTAAAAAAAGCTTTTAAGACTTGTAATACTGTACTATGTCCAACGTTTTACACCCAAATATTTAAAGTGAAGATAAATTCAATAATTCAGGAATATATAGGACTCACTAATAACTAATATGTTTCTTTTGACATCTGTGGCCATGTTATTACTAACTGAATTTAATGACATCTAAGGATTATTATATATTACATATATAGCCATTATGCGTCTGACGATGTTTACATTTTACAAAATATCATATTTTATCGTAAAACAAATCGTGATTAAAATTATAAGTATATTTTAAGAGAGAAAAAAAATAAGTTAGCCATAAAAAATTTACGGATTATTTGTGTAAGTAAAACAAAAAAATGCATACTTTTGAAAACACAAAATATTTGATTACAATGTATACAGGGCATTCCAATAAAGCTTAAGCATTGTGTTAAATAGCCTAAAATCATTTGGATAGTCTACGTTTTAAGAAATGTGTTTATAGTTTCACAAACTTTAACCTGTATGCTATCTTTATACAATAAAAATCAATTTCCGTATATTTTTATACACAAAACTCGAAAAATAGCGAATGGATTCACTTGATATTCTGACACAACATTGCAATTTATATAAAAGTTGGTTTTATATGTTTGGATCCTAATTTTTTAAACAGAAAGAGGGCGTTTTCGACCTACTTATATCTCACCGATGAAAAACATGTTAGTGCAGGAAAAGTGATACGTTAAAGAGCTGATTTATATGCATATTGTATACAAATCATATTCTGCAAGTTTATTAACGTGACCAGATGATTGTTTATTATGAAAATAACTGTAGGTTACTTTGTTATAGATCAAATCAAGTAAACTTTATTTTTCAATAAATTAAAGTAACAAATAAAGACAAATAGTTAACATCATACTATTTGTCAAAGCCAAATCAAAACGTGGCCTAGTTAAGTTAGTTCGATTAATTATATTTAAAAAATTTAAAAAAACTACCGTATACAGGTTTTTCTGGACTCCAAGCAGTGTTTTGTCTATAGTAGATATCATTTTGGTGCCAGGTGTCTCTTGCCCCGCGGCAGACCAACCCCCCACCAACGCCACCACAAGGGCACTCACTACCACACACCCACGCATGTTTTACTACTGTACGATACACTCCTGTCACTGGTGGCCTTTTGTATCATCATCTGTATGGGTGGGCACGACCAATATGTCATGCGTTGACAGACGTGTCATTTGCGTACCACCAGTTTGGGATGCGATAGTACTAATTTGGACCACAGTTTGTTTAAAATATCTCATTTTTCCTTTCACAAGTTCAACTGTCAGGAACTGTCATTTGACAAGTTAAATTCCTACACACACAATCATACAAAATTTTTCTAAACCAAACGTTCCTGCACGTTTACTTTATTAAAGTTGTCTGTATCTGTAAAATGGATACTTTCACTGAATTTCAGACAACCTTTATATTTCTTTAAACAGGTATATTTCTTTAAACTTCTATTAGGAAGAAGAAAAACAATTCAATATATGTGGTTTTGAGATGAAAAATAAGTAATAAGATAATTTTAATGAACCATGTAAAACTTCAGTTACACTTTAAGAGTATATATACAAATGCAGCAAGCTGTATCACTTCACCAGAGAGTCATGTTGTTAGTGGAATGTGTCAACGCTTCATAAACCTTTATTGCATTCCTTTCTTCATTTCCCAGGCTCATTTTATTTTGTACTTCTCAATTTAAAAGGTGTATATTTCTACATAGATTTAATTTTGTGAATACTTTTAATGTTAGTATTTTAGGCACAATGTTTCAGAAGATTAAAATATCTCTTTAATTTTATTTAAATAAAGAGTTGAACCTGTACGAACTATGTTCTTTGACATTTTATGACCTGTTGTGTTGACGTTTTATGACATAATGGTTGAATATTGTACGTAAATATATTAGGTTTTTAAGAATGTTAATTCATGTTTTTTATCATGTAAATTAGAGACAGTTTAAAAGTCTTACTATAAACGTAATATTTACACTAGTACATACATAAACATCTGTTTTTATCAGTAAAAACGCCGAAGTGAAGGCAAGTTATTGGATGGTCTAGAGCCATTAGGTTGGAATCCATGCATTTACTTATATTCTTTATATTTTCCCGTCGTCCTTGCTCTTAATAATTTATAAATCTTATCAAACCATATTATATTCTTCCTAGCTTATGAATTTTGTGGGGAAGGATTCACATACGGTATTGAATATATAGATATATTATGGATTGAATCTAGTGACCTAAGCTTAAAACATATCTAAATATTTATTCCTAAAATATCAAGATTCCGGAATGGACTACATTATGAAACTACAATACCACCAAAAGTAGCTCCCACACTCTGCTATAATCCAACAATTGGTCGGTAGCGTAGTTGGTTCAATCCCAGCTTCATGTGCTAAAGGTTCTCAGTCCGATCCCAATCAGAGTCATGGTAAATTTTAAGAGGGATCAGCTGATAACCTCTGGCTGTTCATTTGTCATTGGACTATTAATTACACTTTCTAAGGAATATCGGCCTTAGTTAATATAAATAAATAAATTAAAGAAATTAGGAAAAATGCTGTCACAGCCTATTCAATGTTATTACTAGTAAAGTTATTGTAATACCATATTTATTTACATTTTCTTGATACTTTTGTACTATTATTATTTGATAATTTTGTTGTTGTTTTTTTCTTTTTCTTCGAGGCCAAAATATATTTATAAAATGTCTATAACGTTTGATATTACAGAAACTTTACAGAAAATATCAAAATATTTTGATGCCAATAGCGATATTTCATCTTTTCAGGGGGAAGTTGAGGCTTTTCGTAAGCCTAGGTCGAGTTTGGTATCAAATGAAAGGTATGTTCAAAATAAATTAATTGCCGCAAATTAGACTTTGGAATATTTATCTATTTCAGAGTAGTGGTCATTTGAATTTCAAAGTAACTAATTTGAACACTATAATCCCTCCACTATTAAACGGTTTTCAGTAAACTATTCTGATCAAAAATTATACTTTATGGAACACAATTATTTTAAACAATAAATTATAAAACTATTCATGTTATTTTACGTTGTTCTGAAAGCGTTACCATATTTTTGTTCCACTCTATATAAAGAATGAAATATAGCCAAGCCACTGACTAATTTTTAATGATAGTTTATGCTAGAATATTTATAGATATGGATCTAGGTGAATATATCTTTATAGGTGAAGCAAACTAGGGGAGGCCAAATATCTTGCTAGAGTTATTTCTAATTTTAATTCCTGTTTTTATGACGCAAAAAACTTAAAAATGGTTAGCTAAAACATATATTATGATTAACATGGAAGATCTGTGCAAGTTAAAATATTATTCTGATTGTTTGGTGGTTGTTTCTTAACTTTTGAATAAAACTAACACCCACGACCATGCGGCCAATATAAACTAGTGAGTGAAGTTCAAAAATAACAAAAACTCCGTTACAAGTAAGTTGTAAACTCCGTTACAAGTAATATCTTGAAAAATATATAAGGTATAAAACACACTTAAAAGGTAAGTACTCATCGCCAATCTAGAAATCAATTTTATTAAAGTAGTATAAAAATATATTAAATTGATGTACACATTCAGTAAACCCATCACTTACTTTATTTGAAGAAATATTAAATGGGATTCGAATGAAATTATTCATAAAACTTTGAAACATAAATATTTCATGTACAATATAAAACACAAAATCAAAATGTATTCCCTGATGAGGGAGACAAAGGTAGTTGGATATTTGCCATCATTACGTGAAAAATACCAATCACGACGTTTCGATTTGGTAAAACCCATACCTTTTTCAAGTGCTATAAACTAAATTACATATACACAAACATGTTATAAAACTACGGTCTTAAACTAATAAACTTATCTACTTTAATAATTATCTACATTTTAACCTAGATCCTAGAATGGGGTACGACAAAATGAACTTCTACTAAATATAAAAATGTTAACAGGTTTAATTAATACAACCAATTAGGCGCTGCCAAGGTCACGACATCAATGAAAAATGTTAAAACACAATTAAATTAATATTCAAATCAGACTGAAATAAGATTACATTAACTAATCATAAATAAAATAAAAATATGGTATCTGAAAAACAATATTAATTAAAAATAATATTAAACATGCACAAAAAATGATATATGTGACTCGGAAGGACTGAGACTACTATTACAATTACATACATAATTACATACTCTGTATATGTATGTATACAGCAATACACAGTCTTTTTCTTTTCTATGCATAATGCTTCCCCCCCTCTCACCATGAGCACTTTTAACTCATTTTTCTATTTAGTTTTATATGTTTTTTAATACATAAATTGCAATATTTACATAACTAAGCATATTCTTACACATGAGACGCCGACACAACGTTTTTCATATTTCAAGGCGAATATGAATGATCTGTATAATTCTTATAATAATGTATATACGTCTGGCTAATAACTGAGTTTGTTCCTTAGAAAGAGCCATTTAGTAATAATAATAATAATCTTTATTTTTCTCACAAAATGAAGTTTACATAACAAGACATTGTAATATCATAAACATACATAGCCATTACAGATACCAACGTAAGAATTTATTAATGTAATTTATTTTAATTTTAATTACTTTTAATTTCTTTAAGTACTAAAGAAATTAAAAGTAATTTCCCAATAGGCAGGGCAACTAAGGGACCCACGTGTAATCCGAACCGCATAGTATCGGTTTGATGTTCAGCTAACTTACAAGCCTGACAATCAGTTATCTCCCCTATTCAACATCCAAATAGTGACTATTACCCAACATGGACACCCCAGACTTCTCTTGTAGTGCCCACGCCGATAGCAACCACTGAACGGACGCCATGTCGGTATTAAATGGAACAAGTATAGAACCTATCACCTACAATCTCCACAACACTTTGTCCTCAAGTAGCTGGATTACAACACTTCACCAACAATTCTGACAAGTTTTATAGCATACTACTCGCTCAGAATATACATAAGTTTTACAATGGATAATTTATACATGGTTTTCATCTTCTTCATTACTTATATTGCTTTCCACACTCGACATGTGCACATTTAATATTTTTCCGTTTAAAGTATTATATTTTTTACTATTGAAAACATAACTCTTACTCAGTGTACAGATTTTGCATCATGAATAATTTGAAAAAGTCGAAGGGTATTTTTAAAGGAAAGAATTGCAGACGATACAACGCCTTTTGCAGCCAGGTGTTGATAAATATATGGGCCTATGAATCAAGACCAGGGACACTAAGCGGTTTCCAATAGTGACATTTCCAACTTTAAGAGGAAAAAGCTTCGCATTTAAAGCTTCTCGTAATTCTTCCGGTCACCAGCAGTATTGTGGGGGTTGGGTTGGAAACGGCCCAAGGGTAAAATGTCGTCAATACAAATACCAGAATACCCATTACATTTTAATATCAGAAATGTACACATTTATAAGTTAATTTTTTAACATTAACTTGTATTTTTAAAAAGAATTTAGATATGATATCATATTTTAGTTTTCCATTGACAATTTCAACAAACAGATGGACCAAAGTAAAGCATGTACTGTAGATACGTGCCTGCTATGCAGGGGAACCTAGTCTCAAATAAGTGCTTGGATGCTGGTTTTCCGTACCAATAGTTCAGATAATAGTCGGCACTGGTGGCGCACTGGGCTGACACCCTGCTACTTTGGGCCAAAGTGTTTGGGAGATTGTAGGCTATAGGTTCCATGCTCGGTCCTCTTAATACCGACACGGCGTCCACTGAATGGTTGTCATCGACGTGGATGCTACTAGAGAAATCTGGGGTGTCCATGTTGGATGGTATTCAAGCTTCAGATGTTATGTAGGAAAGAGAAATGAGTGTCAGACTTATGAGTTAGCTGAAAAATCAGAACAACACTACGTGGTTCGGATTCCCCGCGTAAAGCTATAATAATAATAAGGCTGTTGATAAGTAGTTCTTTCTGAACTAAGTCGAACTCAGTTAGTAACAATGACTATACACGTTCATTTACAGTCATCCCACTCATTCACCCCTCATATTCACCCATATCTTTAAGATTGGCGTCTTGAAAATTAATAATATTGTCAATAGTCACTTTAGAGTGTGCTGGAGAGAGATAGAGAGAGGGGACCACTGGCATTACATGTGAAGACAGAAACCAAAGTAACTTCATAGGACATAAATATAGGCTCCTCGAGACTATATCAATTACAAGTTTTACTACTGCAACGTAAATATAACGTTAAAGGGTCATCTTTAATTATAATTCGTACATGCAAATTATTGTTGTAGGGAATATTCTTATTTTATCCATCTAATTTCATCTTACAGTATCTAAGCTACGTTTTGGAATGTTATAAAAACAAAAATATCTATTTAAAAATCATGATAATTTTTAGTATTAACTCACGTTATGAATTTTTGATTTAATAATACATTTTGAGCTACTTCGTAATACTTTTCGTAATCGTACATTTATAATTTGGCATAAGTTAAAGGAAATCATAATAAATTAGTTGTCATAAATTCATTGACTAAAACTATACTGATTCTTATACATTTCTGATAATAATTAAAATCGTTTTAATGATAATACTCGAAGAGTGTATTTAAAAGATCAACTATGCTACAATTGGACCGGCTAGACTGTGACCTTCGTGTAATATTTCTCGCCTATTAGGGTTTCAGCAGTAAAGTGGAATCGGTCCATCACCACGGGTGTGACTTAACAATAAATACATTTATTATTATTATTATTATTATTATTATTATCTTCCCTCTTCCACTCTTCTCGGTGTTCAACTTCCACAAGAATGTTTAGGTGTTTTACCACAAAGTTGTCGCGTTCTTTCACTAGCTGTTTACCAATAATCCTTTCAGCCCCAAGGAGTAAAAAATAACTCAGATTTGAAACTCATGATGGAGCAAGAGCTGTCGTATAGTTTGTGTACATTAGTAGCTTTTTGGGATACTTTCTATTAGGGGCCTCAACAACCCTTCCTTAATCCATAAAAACTCTTGATACTACCAATATAATATAGTTATTTTGAGATTGGGTCGTGCCTGACTCCACGGAGATCAATAATTTCTTGAAAGTCCAACATGGTGACTTTGGTCTTTCTTGAGTCTCATTCTATGAACTTCACTCCCCTGATACTCATATACCGGGTGTTCAACATGTCTGGAACCTCCTTAATATTTATTCTACTAATCAACGCAGAACAATGAAACTCTAGGTAGGATTACACCTAGGAAAGTCACTGTAGTTACTGATATTTTGGTCGTTTTAACTTTCCTTTTTCGCTTTGTGAGGGGGGGGGGCATCCTGTGGAGGAAATCTGAAAAATCTTAAATGTAAGCATAGGTCGAGTTATGCATGCTAGAGAAACACATTGATGCAACCCTGACTGAAAAAGGGGTATTCATTTGGAAATAATAACCTCTAAATGTTTGGCCTCATTGGAGCTTTGAGGGGCTACTATTTCCAAACGAATAGTCCTTTTTTCAGCCGGGATTGCTGCAATGTGTTCCTCTGACAATTATCTTTAAGTTGAGCTATAATTCGACATGTGCTTACATTTAAGATCTTTTAGACTTCATCCACAAGACGTTTCTCCAAAGAACAGTTAAGATGGCCAAAAAGTATGTAACTACAGTGAGGACGTAACCTAGAGTTTCATTGTTCTGTGTTTATTAATATTATACTGTATAGTAAAGTAGTAAGGGCGGTTCCAGACTTTTTGAACACCCGGTATATAAAAAAGCTAAATCCATTAGTACAGTAATATCCAGACTTATTGTTGGTAGGAAATGACAATCAGTATCGTTTTATATTTTGAGTGATATAACTTAAAAAACACTCCAGTACACTAACATAAACTATTTAGCTTTTTGCGATAATTTTATAGTTAATAAGATGAAAGCTCAGTTGTCTCTAGGAAAACACTATTTTTTGAATATTCGTATAAAAGAGTTTTTTAGAAATATATTGAGGAAAAAGTTTTAAAAAATCTGTGTGTAATTATGACTACCTAAAGGCTAATTTGTCCTTTCTAGGTAAATAACTCATTTACATAAAACTGTGTGATACGTTTTATAAACATTTTTAGTATTAGTATTAGTAGTTTTATAGACAAAAGGTACCAACCAACCTACTGCAACACTAAACTTAATTTAAAATTATTATTTCCGGTAAGTTTTTTTCAAAAGTGTAACCATTTATTTTTCTATAAAATACATCTGTTCATATTTATACAATTATCTTTGGCTAAAAGAGGACATTGAAATTATATGGGAGTTTACAATACATTTGTACAGTTTGTGGAGTGGAGTAGGCGAAGACAGTGAGGGAGAGAGAGGGGAGGAAGATACGCTGTAAGTGTGTTAGTGAGGCCAATGTTCCAACCATGTCCAAAAACCATGTTGGACAGACTCTTTGTTCCTCCTAGCGACTGTTCTAACTAAGATTCTGTTCTAAGAATGTTCTAACTAGCGTAAAATCTAGAACTAAAATCCTTGGAGGACTCAACTAGGCACCCGAATGACAAAATGTTTCATGGGCTTTGGTCAATATATTGAATCGTTCCTTGTTACCTATATTTCTAATTAATCACTTCTACCCATCTTAATGTAATTAGATATAATAGGAAACACCATGCATATTATCTTTTTATTGTTAATTATAGCTTATATAATATGACTCCAGAATCCTTATTACAATTTTGTATCGTTATATATTACATAAAACAACATTACAACATGTTTAGGTAAGTAGCCCCAGTCCAGTAATAATTATAAGACAAATGTATCTGTACTAACAACACTGAGGGAGCACTCGGAAGCTTCTACATTAGTGTGAAGATAGGTAATTATGTTGGGAGGAAACGGAAGTGACGTAATAAATTACTTCTGAGTGCCAAAAGACCGGAGTCGTTTCAAATCATTCTCACTATGCTTTTTATGGTAACAAGACGTATTTGTTTCATTTTAAAACTCGTGTCACTTTATTATTACTACACTGTTCACCATAATAAGCCATACAATATTTATATCTATTTTACTGTCTAAAATAAACTTAAAATACGTTCATTTTTTGTGTATTTATTTGGGTAAATTGTTCATTTGTGAAATATTAAGTTTGTGGAATCAAATGAGACACACTAATATATTTTTTGATTAAATAACTGTTTTCCATATTCTATAATGGTAACAACAATTTAAATTATAATTATTTTTTTAATATACTATTTTATAACTTACAAGTCATAAATTCCTAATGTCATGGCGTGCGTCATAGGACACCACATAGGTCATACATGCAAGGGTGAGTAGGTGGGTCAACATGATAGTACGTGAATGAGTGGGTAGGATTAACTCCACTGCACGAGTATGGATCCGGGTGGGTCAGCTCCACCGTACGTATATAAGTAGGTGGGTGTGTCTACAACGCTAAACGCGTATGAGTGTATAGGTCAACACCACTTTAGGTGTGAAGGTGTGTGGGTGAGTTAACACTTGCGTACGTGTTAAGGTGAGTAGGTGTGTCAAAAAGTCGTACATTTATGGGTGGCTGGAGGGACCATGAGTCATTTGTAATGATTGCACTTTATGTTTACGGCGCATTAAACAAAATTGTATGTACACTTTGAAGGCACATTTATTAAAAATAACCTTTAATCAATAACACATTATAGTTCTACACACAATGATATGTCAGTAAAACATGTTTATCTTATGGGTGTAACATATCTAATGTGAAGGTGTAAAAATTAAATAAATTTATTTACATGACATATATTCCAACATTTGTACAAATGCACTTCATAGAAAAATAATTGGTTACACCTAAAAAAATAAAGAAAAAAAGGAATAGCAAACAATCAACCTCACTAATACACACAACGGGTTTATATCCACGCTCTCTCCCACACTGTCCCCGCCTGCCCCACTCTGTTGAATTTAGAAATGTACAATTCTCCGAAATATATTGCAAACTATGGCAATAAAGTTTCTATGTAGTATATATCTACTCTTTCAGCCAGGAATAATTGTAGGCCACCCTTAAACTTAAAATCAGTGCCACTACATTCTGTTGAAGGGTTTGTCTATTAAAAAGAGGCTGGGAGAAGTTACTGTTGCACCCCAACACCCTAAATTGACGTTATTTCTGCTTGAGTTTGGTACATGGTACAAGTATATGGTAAAGGTTACCTGTACTTTTCTTGTGCGAAAATAAAAATTGTTTTATCTTAATTGTTACGATATTTAATAGCATAGTACATTAAATTTCAGTTCTATGAAAAATGTTTGTGATTGAGTATAAAATAAATTTAAACTATACAGTTGTTATTTCAATTTGTGTCGGTAAATAAATATGTAGTACCTAAAACCTTAATGAGTTTGTAAAAGTGATAAAATAACAAACGTTATTTGTTGAGGAAATGGGATAGCTATAGTCTACTTTTATGGAGAAGGAGTGACGTTTTGTCTATTTAAAGATATGCACAGCAACGTAAAGACGAAACTGAGGGTAACAAATTGTTTGGTTGAGGAAACGGAAGTGGCGTCATAAATTATCTTGGACGGGCGAGGGTTGTAGGATCTTCCCTCTGACACTGCACTTTCTTCCGGCTAGTGTACGAACAATAATGTAACTTGAGATATGTATGAAATGCAGTTAAAATTATAACGCATTCTCCATCGAACAATCTAACAGACGATAAAATGTAAAATACTTGTAAAAATAAAAATGTATTTATTAGCTCTTAGGATACTAATTTTAAAAATTCTATCAATATTCTAATTTCTTTTTGACTTCTTTTAATGTTCATAATTTAATATTTAACAGTGTAATACTTAGATTCATGCGCAATCATATGATAATATTAAGTCAAATTGGAATGTCAATAGTTATTAGTTTTGATGAAAATTAAAAAATATTACGTATGGATACAAAATGTTACAAAATGGACAGCAATATATGTATAAGGTATACAATTTATTATAACATTATTGTACTACTCATATAGTAATAGTACTGATGTATGTGATTATTTCCTTGTTTAGTTAAATATAAGTTATGCACATTTTATTTACTGCAGACAGACGTATGTGATGTTTCATAACAATAATAACATAAAACTAGAACATAATAGGCAACATAAACGTAGCATCAATTTACAATATACAAATGTTTGTACACTGGACTTTTGAAAAAGGTCGTCTTAAGAAAACATCTGGAATAGATTGATACTAGTTAAACATTTAATATTATTTCAACAATTAATTGTATCAACAAATATATTACAATATTGTATGTTTTTATAATTTACGTTTTAAACCGTAATAAAATATATATTTGTTGATAACTTGATTTTTAGGCATAACAAGGAGGCCAATTCTCCTTCTTAACCTTAATCTGTCCATTCCTCATAGACTATTGATCTGTGCGAGGAACTTATTCAGACAGAGTACGGGGGTGAGCTAGTACAGTAGAAGGTGGATATTACTGATAAACCTTCCAGTCTAGGCCGGGTTCGAACCAGCGCTACCTCTAACCAAGGCTCCAAACCTGATGCCTTAGACCGCTCAACCGCCTGTTCGCCCAACCGAAAAATTACTCAAAAACAGCTAGCACAGCTTTAAGCTTATTTTACAATGAATAATCCATAAAACTTATTAAAATAAATGTTATTTATCACACAAAAAACATTATGTGAATTTGTATAATCGGAAGCAATTGAACTTAAATCTTAAATAATCGAATCGATCAAACGATCCATTTCAACAAGTAAGTTACCATTCAAACTTGTATCGTCTCGATTCAATAACCATTGTGGAGTATATGGCCCTTAAAGTGCAATGCCTTCTTGGTACATTGAACACAGTGCTGCCAACGAAATAGCCCTAGAAGTCCCATTACAGAGCACACCTGTAACTTGTCCGTAAACCGTTTTGTCTGCCTTATCTAAACCAATAGAAACCCTCGCAACAACCTTAAATCTTTTGATACAATAGGGATACTCTTTTTACTAAAAGACTTGTAATAGGTGTGTTTAAGTAGAATACGCTTTTAGATTGTCAAAACCTTCCATAAGAAATTTAAAATAAACCCGAGTTTCAATCAATTGTAAGTTTACATTTAAAGTATAAAAAGGAATATTTGCTCAAATTTGTGTTAGGGGATCACCCTATATTTTTCACCAAATTTCTTAAATCATTAATACATGGTTTAAGAAATGTGTTAGTTTAAACATCGTTCGGAAAACTCATTTAATTCTTGTTTGAATATGATATGTAAAAGTAAAATGTATAGAATACAATAATATTTATAATATTAAAAAATTAATGCTGTTAAGGCAGTTTCTTTTTAAAACAACATTTAATGACATAAAATAACAATATAAATACTAAGACTATGTCAATTATTTCCGCGTGTTTTTTTATGATAAGAGTTATTTATACTCACACAAAAAAATTTTGTCGTCTATTATCTGAAATAATTATCCGTATTATTTGTCATTTAATAATACCTAATTATTATGTAATAATTATCTTTAATTGTATTATTTATTAATCTTATGTTTCACCAATAAACATGCACAGTAGATGATACACTGGTTTCAAGACCTTGTCCATGTATCACACAAACTACATTTATTTTATTTTTACTAAAATATAATATATTGACATATCTACAAAACACAACAGTGTTTCTAATATAAATAGAATTCCATTACACTTTTTCTTCAGAGATTAACTAATTTAATTAACTATAAATTAACTATAAGGCACATCTGTTTTATTGTCTGCTTTCAAAGAGCATGTGAAATGTAAAGTAATGCTAGAAAAACAGTATGTAATAATACCATCAGGGGTTGATGAGGAAAGATGTGTTTCATACCTCCGGGGGTTGATGTTTAATTTACATCAGGAAAACCATTACAGTGTATTACACAAGCTGCTATGTTCCGAGTGATGTTGATAACAATTTAGCTTGATATTTTTTTTTGCCGTTTTCCCGCAACAACAACATAGGAATACTTAAAAATAAACTTTATTCATTCTCATAAAAAATTTACATTTTAGAAAAATGTTTATTTTATAATGTTTATTTTATAATTTGTCAACAAACTAAGATATATGTTTCTTCAAGAAACTACACGCGAAATGCTCGATACACTTATGTTACATTAATATAACTTAAATGCAAAGTCCAGTAAATTTGCTCCAGCTGGATTTACCAATTTCCGTAGCTTCACATAATTTCTAATTCTGGCGTTAACGTGCCGTGAAATGGAATGCATGATTGAAAACGTTTCAAATCAGAGTTACCCTTCCAGACCTAGATTGATGGGAATGGAATATTTGCATTATCGGTTAGAGTGTTACAATTTGTAGGAATGTTTGAGTATCTCTTTCATTGTTATTAGTATTTATTATTTTAAAATACACCGATAATAGAGACATGGTCGAATATGAGGGCCAAATAAGTGTGATGAATGTATATAATCGAGTGTAGTCATTGTTACTATGGTTGACTGTTCCTTATATTTTCTGCTGTATATGCTTGATGGAATTGTTTTGGTTGTAAATTAAAAGTCATTTTTTTTTTCCAAGAGGTGTTCATTTTCTGCTGTATATGCTTGATGGAATTGTTTTGGTTGTAAATTAAAAGTCATTTGTTTATAAATTCCACAAATTTTAATTTATTAAAATTTGTGGAATTTATAAAAAAATGTTCCTTATATATAGACATTTTCTAATAACCAGGGTAACTAAAGAATCTAACGTTTTACCTGGAATCCGAACCATTTACTATAAGCCTGATTTTCAAGCAGTTTATAAGCCTGATACTCAGTTCTCTTCCATACATTCCACACAACATGGACACCCCAGAATGCTCTGTTAGTGTCCACGTTGATGACAACCATTGAGTAGACACCGTGTCAGTATTAAGAGGACTGAGCATAACCTTCCTTAAGTAGCTGGGTTACAGCACTACACCACTAGTGCCGACTGGATTATATAAGAAGCCGGTTGGTGGAGTTTAAGTTCGATTATTCCACTCGTATGTAAAATACTTAGTTTAAATTAAAAATGTATATGTCGATTGGTGCCTAAATTCTTAACCAACGGTTTTGACAGAACTGATGAAAAGACATTGACTGGGTAAATCGGATTATTCTGATTATAAATAATATTGTGAACTCTGTTTCACTTTGCCTTGATTTTAAAATATTACATGTTTTATACTAAAAATATGTATGTATTTAGTTTCAATCATAACTTGTTGTACTCCAATAATATATAAGAAAGACCTTTATTCTGCCTGAGAGCATAACAATATTGATGGTGATGAATAATACATTTTATCCTAACAAACCTTTAAATGTTATTTTTATACCTACTCATCATAATCAATTATCTTCATATTCTTTTTTTCAACTTTCCCAAAAATTCAATGTATTCAATTTAGAAATACATGCTATGGATTAGTTTAAAAAAATAAAAAGTTCTTATCATTATGATCACATATTTTTCGTCCATTTGGGAATATAAGACGCATAAAATATCAATCAAAATTATTTAAAAATCAGAATAAATAAAATTAATGCTAACTGTATTAATTATAAACGTACAACATCGATAAATAACGCATTTCTTCTAGACTTGTGAATGAATATTTAGAGAATGAATATTTCAAATTTCTTAATAAGATTTTCTAAGAAAATAACAATTTTCCATTTCATAATGAATTTTCCTGGGACGAAATAAAACAATTGTAAATAGAAAACATTTGAGTCATTTCTGATTTTCTCTATAGAAAATACAAACTATTTTCAAGGAAAGCAACGTTATAGTAGTTGGAGTGAAAAACAAAGTTCCAAAGAAAGTATTGCATCACTTTTTGCTTGCACGGGAAACGTAAGTAGAAGGAAGTTCTTTAGAAATAAGAACTTGAGTTCCAACATTGGTTTTCCTTACGCTACGATATTTTATTTTTATTTTTTAGTATTTTAAAAATTGATGCATACAACTCTTTTGAGTTTCAGTGGCCATGTTGGATACCAATCTCTTTACAACATGACATGAAACACTTTTCTCAATCAGATGATAGATTAATTTATATTTAATAACATCCTGTTGTAATTAATTATCACTAATCAAATTTGTTTGGTTAAAAGTTCACTCACCAGTCTGCATGGCCTTCTGGCATGTACGTGAACTTTATTCATCGACCATTAGCTCAGTCGGGACTCGAACAATGGACATAGCCCCTCCGCAGTTAGAAGCCTTGACGACTGACCCACCACAGCGCCTTGGTATTAGTTTTGATTTTATGTGTAATCAAGGGTATTAGTAGTCAAAAACACACAACAATTCATTTTTAGGCTTTGATAAATAAAAAAAAAAAATAGTTACCAAAACTAGTAAAAAGGTTTACATTTTCACCTTCAAGCCCGTATACAACTATATCTGATAATATGACTTAAGGCGACCGGGAATGGTTACTACGTTAGCAATATACTGTATATTGAGACTTACAGCACTCATAGATTATAGCATTAGGATACACGACCTACTGTGGCCAGCTGATTTCTTGTACATATTATATACATACCCTGTAAGTGTATTACTGTGACCAGATGATAGTTTATTTCCGAACACAACTTTAAGGTACTTTATTTCAGATAAAATCGAGTCAACAATCAACCTTTATTTTTCATACGACTAGAGTAAAACATAAAGTCGATGCAAGTAATCAATAAAATACTATATTGATTGATGGAGATAACTGTTGCTGGAAATAATACTAAGAGGAAATATGAAAGAAGAAACATATGACACAGAACAGAAACATATGCCACAGAACAGACACATATGACACATATGACACAGAACAGACACATATGACACAGAACAGGTACATTTCGAAATGTTACTACAAGGAGACCTCTTTATTGTAGTAGACTGGTTAATTAATTAGGACAAGGTATTACCTGATTAATTTATGTTCGTTATAAAACTTATCAGTATTATGAGATGATTACAAATATTATATCTCATTTAAAAATATCTGGGCCCATACAAGTACGATGATATTGACATGCTTAATGCTTGAAGAGTCAAAGATCACGTCACCATTTTAACAACAAATATACAGATGTACATTAATATGTCAGCCACAAGAGATAGTTATCCACCTGTGTTTGGCCATAGAGAAGAAAGAAATAGAGCGCATCCAATAGTGCGCTGACTGTGTGTCAGGTTAGTGTGTAGAGTAGTTAGTTCTCCAGTTCACCATGGGGATGGAACGTCAGTCCCTCACTTTATTGCCAAAAATCCTGAAGGAATATTAACTGTTACTACAGATCTATAAAAATGTAAGTCAATTGCAATCTATTTATAACTACCACTTAGCCGTTTGTTGTGGCCATAAGAAAGCAACACATGCTCCTTTCATTCTATGTGACGTGGGTAAAGCAATTAAATTAAAATTTAAGTCTAGTTAGTAAAATGTAAAATATAAAACATGTTGAGAATATGTACATAGAATCTTTATACGTTTTTGTAATTACTTATAAGTTAACGTTTTTTTTTTTTTTTTAATATAGTGAGGTAAGGACAGAGTGGTTTATGACAGAACTAAGACATCCCACGTAGGGGAAGTAACACAAATTATTGTGGTGGACCGCTGTAATTTGTTACCTCAGCCCTTGGCGTCTCCAAACTTAACTTTGCAACTAACTTGTTAGCTTCTCTTAAAAGTTAAACTAAAGCTGGTACACTACGTTTTACAGTTAAAGCTAAATAAATGCTTCAAATTATTTCTCTAATTGTCTACTTATAGTGACAGTTCAATATAATTACTGGTGATTTTGAGGCAAATTATCGTGACATCAATTAAGTATTTTTAGCAAAAGTAATTATATTGTAAGGTATATAGGTCTATGAACCTACAATATAAATGTCTAATTTAAGATGACAATACCCAAATGTTTTTTATAAACACTGTATTTTATTTCATCTTGAAATTAATAAGTTTATTTCACCATAGTAGTTATTTTAAAATTTGTGAAAATCTATATCCTTTTAAACATTACATCAGGTATTTTTAAACATAACGATTATTAACTTATACAAGGTGGGAAAAATATGGAAACGCTTTCACAACTTTTGTATGATTTCACTGATAAAAGTAAAATCTTTTACATCATCATGGTTACATAGAACACACTTTTTGACGCCATTAGTGGCGTTTCATCTTTTCAGGGGGACGGCCTACGAGGAGTTGAATGAAAACCTTCAATGTAAGCCTAGGTCGAGTTTGGTTTCAAATGAAAGGTCTAATTAATTCAAGAGAAATTAACTACCACAAATAGGACTTCGAAAGAGTTATCCTTTCCAGAGTAGCGGTCATTTGAATTTCAAAGTAACTAATTTGATCAATGTTATTTATCTGCTCTTTAACGCTATCAAGTAAAAAATTATACTTTATGGAACACAATTATTGAACAAATTAAACTATCAGATTATCTATGGAACAAAATTAAGTTGTTGTGAAAGAATATTTTTTTCACCCTGTGTATAGATAAATTTAACAAAAATGTTCATAATTACTGTACATATGTTTAATATTGTATAATATCAGTATTTAGCTAAATTTATCTCTCAGCCTTCCAAACCCATTAACATTTCATATATCTAACTTTGTAAACATATGGCAAGAGGGGAAATTGAATCCATTATTGAGAGGAAGATAAGTGAGCGAGTACTTGTTTTATTACGACTGCAATTGTCAAGTGAATACCAGTTGGCTCTACAAAACAGTGTAAATGCTTAATATACCTACTGAATATTGTGTGAAATGTCACTAATGCCAAACTTTTATTACAGTTGATCTTTTAAATATATTTTGTTACTTAAAATATAGGTAAAACCCCTATATTAACCAGTTACAAGTGAAATTTAAGAAATATTTTGTGACAAATACTGATGTATATAAGGACATCAAGTAAAATTAATACTAGCGACTTACTTCTATTCACTTACAAAAATAACAACTAAAATTAATTATTGATAAACGAAAAGTGTCCATTGTTACACTTATGTTACATTTATTTATAAAATTAACTAAAAATGAGCACTTTTTGGATTTAATCGAAAAGTAAGATACTTGGCCAATATTGATCTAAGTTTTTCAACATGTAAATTCATCCATCATCTACTCTCATACCTCCAACGTTAGCATTCTATATCTTGAGAATATATTAATATAGAGCTGTTGAAATAAAAACATTTTATCAAATACTAACATGAGAGGTTTTTTTTCAAATTAATCTTTAAAATAATAACGCATTACACTTTGAAATATCAAAGTGAGTCTACAGATAATATAAATGGGTTATTGAATATCGAGGAATGTCATTGTTGTTGTAGAATATACAGTAAGAATTAATATAGCCATTAGTTAAACATGGGTATTTTGAATATTCACTCAGTCGTTCAGAACAGCCTGGAAGGTCTGACAGCCCGATACATAACTCAACTTAGGTTTAATATACTCTGCGAAGGCTGGTTATAATATTGATATAGCCTCTGCAGCTAAACTTTTTATCTGTGTCTAGGACTACACTACTTTAATATTGTGTGAAAATACGTTAAGTATTAAAGTTTCAAATGCATACTTAGGCAACGCCTTTTTACTAATCAAAAATGATGTAATAATCAATAATTAAACATTAATTTAACTTAAGGTAAATTGAATTCAGTAATTTAAAATCAATAAGGAAAATATGTATAATTGTATATAAAACATAAAATTTAGACTAGTTAAAAGCCAATAATATATACATGGTGCAGTGCTGTAATCTATGTACTTGGGGACAAAGTACTGTAAATATTATAGGTGAGAGGACATGCTCCTCCCTAGTACCGAAATTGCGTCCACTGAATGTTTTTCATCAGTGTGGACACTACTAGAGAAGTTTAGGGTCTTCATGTTGGGCTGGTAATCATGATCTGGTTGTTTTGCAGGGTGAAGAACTGAGTAGTTGTAGGCTACCAATGAGGTAAATTTACGTGGTTCGGATTCCACAACAAGCTGAAGGTCTCTAAGTTTCCCTTGCTAATAGGCCATTAGTAAAACAACTCTTCCTAAGGAACAGTCGAGTTTAGTCAGTAAAAATGGCTAAAATCGTTTCTCTACACTCATTACACTCATTCGGCCCTAGTATCACCTTATATATCGACGATCAACTACTAAATTAATGAATATTGATAATAATTTTCATCATTATAAAAGAGTAAAACATAATAAATACATTCAAAAGAAAATAGAACACAGAGATCTGAAACTGTTTCATAGGTTAGAACGTTTACTTGGAACAGTGCTATATTACAAAGATGATTTGCATATTACAACAAGTACTTAGAACTAGCATGGTACTTTTCACAGTATATGTACTTAAATATTATGAACATTTCGTTAACTAATAAGCATAAGAACTTTCATTGAGGATGTATAACACCTAAAATCCGTTTTCAATAGCACAGGCTTTGATTTAAATAATCAATACAGATGAGAAAATAAATATGGGACATGTAAACCCCTCCATATGTAATTTAGTTTTTAGCACTTGAAAAAGGTTTGGGTTCTACAAAATCGAAACATCGTGATTGGTAAATTTCACGTAATGATGAAAATGTCCAACAACCTATGTCTTCCCCATCTGATACTCCATTATTAAAAAATTTCAAAAACAAAATATAAACCAGTTCTTTTTTTATAATTTTTTTGCTATTTTCTTACTGGTTTCCTCAACAGTACACAGTAATTTTAAATAAAAATCTCAATTTAAAATGAGAATCTTCCTCGACCTTTTCAAGTGGTAAGTGGTAGGCAATTAATACCTCTATATACGACAGCTTAAATCACATACTGTATAAAGTGTAGGTCCTGAATATGTTTTTAAAAAATAATAAAATATCAATGGCTGTGTAAAGTATAAATTTACATTGCAAATAAAAGACAATCGTTCAACTATTTATAATAGTTAAAAAAAATTACAAATAATTATTATATCAAACCATAAATGTAACTTTAAGAGAGCCAAGTAAACGTATAAGAATAAGCTATTCCATCAGCTGAGATGTGGATCTTTTGAATATTCACTATGTCGACCACAGACTGGGAGGTCTGGCAGCTCGACTCATAACTCAATTTAGGTTTTAATCAACATTGTGACGTCATACTTTTAATCTTAAGCCAAGACCTGTAAAACTACTACTTAAACATATGACTGTATTACTTGGATTTTGTACGGGTAATGCTTAAAAATAGTTAAATTTTATTTATGATGTATCCATATGTGTTTTGCTTTACCCATTTTGTATGATTTAGGTTTTATGTTTGCAGACCAGCAGATTGTTTTAATTATCAGAATTTTGGTACCATATTTTGGAAGAAAGTTAAAATAGTTCGTGTTTAATACATACCAATATATAAGTGATTTTGTTGTTAGGAAATAAATAACTACAAAAAAGTTTGTACAACTGGAAATTAGTACTGTTTTTACCGCAAGAGTTCAGAGCGAATGGAAACGGTGTGGTGAAAGATTACTTACATTTTACAGCCGTACTTCGAGTTATACTTGAAATTACTGCATGAAGTTGTACATAATGATCAACTCACAAACCACGATGGTTTTCAAAAATGTTTTCTAAGATTATGGTGTGAAAAGGGATGTGAACTATAAATAAAAAGAAATTTAAGACCATAAAATTGTATTATACTTTTTCTTTTTAATTTTACTAACCTCTTGCTATTAGCAGAATGAAAGAAGATGCAATTCATTTATTTTGCTTACTGTACATTATGGTGAAGTGTTATAATGGTCCAGGATAATATGGAATAAGTGGTGAACTATAAGTAAAATGAATATAAAAATGTCTTCCGAGAATATATAACAGACATAATCGACCTAAATTATACAGTATTACTATGGTTTAATTATTCGTTGCCTCCAATTAAGCAAGATTGTTTTTGTTTAAACGTGTACATAAATGAATAGTTAGACCGGAGGTAATTTTTGGCTGGAAACCTTTATGTTTTTTAGTGACCTTGATAGGTCAGCGTAATAGAGTCCTGTAAAATATAGGCAATTAGAGTTCGTTTGACATTTTTTTGGCACTTAGCTTGATGTCAGTTTTCTTAGCTTCAAGAGATAACTAGAGTTAGATTTTATTCTTTTTAATAGTCAAAATATTTATACTTGTATTTTTTACTGTATTTTTATAACGGTTAAACCGTGAATGAATATAATAAAATGATGTAATAATACATGTTTACAGTAAGGTGTTTTTATTAATTATTATTTTATAAAATAAACAGTGTAAAAACATAAACAGTATTAGATATTTAACTGTTAGAACTAAAATATCTAACTGTAGTGTTCAAGAATACTACAAAAATACATGACAAATGTGTAGAGAGAGGTGTACAGTGTAAACAATGGTACCATACATATGTCAAGTTCTGTCACGTTTAACTGTGATTCACTGCCAGGTTATTGTTTTGTCCCAAGGTGAGAAGACAGATTTGTTTGTTTTCAGAACCACAGTGATGAACGATGTGTTATCAATAGTAAAAACAACAGTGTTGATTGCAAGTTTATGTTTTCAGTGCTGTTATTTACAAAATTAAAATTTTTACGAAAATGTATTGTCTACATGAATATATAGACTACAGGAGTAAGACAGCTGTCCATTCTTAAAGGTAGCGTGAAGCCGGTATTCCTCCGAAGCGAATTATGGCTGAGCTAATAGTACGCCAAACAGTCGTAGGAGCACTTATTTGACACCCTTCATCGTTAGATAGCAGTACAAGCGCAAAAAAGACAGTTTTTCCTATAGTCAATGGTTTTAGTTTGAATGTTTCGAAAAATTCAAAGCTGCCTTATATTAACAATAGTAACATTTCTAAGCACAAAGAAAGTAACTGAAGATTATATCGTTATTTGTTTTTCATTAAGGCGTATTTTGTCAGGATATGAAGTACATGTGATAGAGTGAAGTCTTTTTTACTTAAAAAAACTAAACTCAACTTTAAATATGGTCGTTTACGAACAAGCCGAATTACAGGTCCAACGCCTTGGGTTGAGACTGTACCTTGCCATTACAAGTACAATTCTTATATAATTGGTATCTCCAAAATTGAATAATAGGTTGATTTTGTTCATACTAATTTCTAAAAACCCCTTTGGATTATAAACCTACGTCAGAGTTCAGCTTGATCAATATATAATATAAAATCTTCTATATGCGATCTAGAAATATATTTTGAGGTAAGGCTGTGTTGATCTTAGGACGTCAATCAATTGTTGACTTCGATCTTCTACTTTGAAAAATCTATGATCAGTTCATAGTTATTTACTTCGAAGTTCATGGTATAAACAGTTAATATTCGCTCTGGAGTAATAATTGTGTTAAATGGTTTAGAGTAACATCGTAGCTCTTACAATGTTTTTTTTTTTTTTTTTCAAGTAAAACTAAAATGCTTTTTTATCTTCATTATTTTGATTTGGAAAAGTTATCACCTAATATTGTTTTCTCCTATGTCAGCTCATGTTGTTTCGATCTATATTAGAAGTGTCAATCGTCTTCCAGCTAACAAGAAACATTTTGTGAAATAAAATAAATTCAATCAGGAGAATCGATTAAATATTATTGAGTTGAAAAGCTAGAATATATGTATTTTATCTGCCAGTAACGGTTAAAATCCTATCTGTATAACTTCCTAGCTTTCATTGAGTATTTACTAATAAGTATTGCACTCTTTTATTATTAATTTTACTGTTTTAAATTGCCTATTCTAAAGGTAATATGATGATGACAAGTATTACAATCCTGATTGTCATAGCTGGAACCAGTGGTGCAGTACTGTAACTCAGCAACTAAGGCACTAAGCGTTGTGGAAATGATATGCGATAGGTTCTATGCACGGTCCTCTTAATACCGACTTGGTATTAATTACCACTGTACGTGTATGAGTGGGTGGGAGGGTCGTTAGCACTGTACGTGTATTGGTAGTAGGATGGGTCGATACCACTGTACGTGTATGGGTGGGTGAGTAGTTATTTGACAATAACTTATAGATCCACTATTAAATTAGTCAGAGCTACTGGCAGCTTCAAGTTTACATGCCAAATGGTTATAATATCGACAATGAGGTAGATATAAACAATGTTTTGGTGATAATGTGGTCGATAGTACTTTAAATTATATATGTAGCAACTTCCCATACAGATTGAGAGTTTCATTATAAGTTGAGTTACACAGCTGATAATGGTAACAGTGCTGTCAACATTATTTATTTGTTAATTACTCTTAATACCAATTACTCTTATAGTAATCATATAGTGGATATGATTACCATCAGAGTGGATAAGTTTTGTGTGTGTGAGGAAGAGTGCTGAAGAGTCAGGAAGAGTTCGGTCAGTTAGCTGGAAATAAAATCAATACTATGTGGTTTGTATTCCATGTAAAGCTGTAGGTCCCTCATCTGCTTTGGCTGTTATTCTTTTCTAAGAAACAATCTACGCATATTATTAAAAATTACTACACTCATTCACCGCTGATACTCACCCGTATGCCTATGATTGGCGTCTTAATAACATAATAACAAACCGTTGCTTTTAACTTAATAAATAAATTATAATACCTTATATGTTAACGCTTAACACATTTACCCTATTTACCAAACTAACTTGAGATATTTTTGTACTTAGGCCCTTAGCCAAGTATTGAATACGGTCACAGAGAAGGTGGAAACAGAGGTCACATTCAATAGTGCGTTAACTGAGTGTTAAGTTAGTAGTGTGTCTAGTAGTTAGTTTTTCATTTTGACAGGCATAAGGAAGGGCCAGCACCTTGTCAGTCCTTTTTTTATTCCTCCAAATAATCAATGCTTAATGTTGTAATTACTTTAGATTTTTAAATATGTACATTAATTGTCATCTGTTAACAACTACTTCTGAGTCGTTTGCTGCGGACATAAGAAAGGGACCTCTGTTTTTATCTTTTTTTTTTCTGTGTGATGGCATATTATGGCTTAACCTAATCCCATCTAGTCTGCATAATAGTACTGTAGGAATCATTTGGAATATATCAGTTAATAAGTGTTCGGACTTCATAAAAAAATAGAAATCAGATTAACCACCAAAAGTGATTTTACAGCATCGTAAAAACTGTTTCGTAAACTAAAAACAATTAACTTTACCTTGTCTCTACATTTGTGCAACAACAAATTCTGTATATCTAAAATCGCTCTGATTAGAGGCCGAAACATCCATGAACATAACACTCGGGGCAGGAATAACTACAGGACTGGGAGGCACAGAACAGTCATTTATGGGAGCATTTAACATCTGAAACAGGTGTTCATTTCTTAACAGCCCATCTAAATAAAAGCAACCTTAACTACCTTAAAGGCTTTTTAGCCTCAAATTCTTTTTCATAACCTAGCCGATTTTTTTTCAAATAACCGGAAACATCCGCAATCGGCACACTGACACCGCTGCTGGAAGTTGGCGCAATTAACGGGCGTGAATGAATTAACAAATAGTGTGTGAATGGGGATTACGCTGAGTGGATGAAAAACTTTTAATATAATGTTTTGCTAGTGACGTTTTCAAATCAATGCTTATTGTCTACTGCATTAAAAAGAATTTGATATTACTTAGTGAGAATCGGGTTAGGTTCTCATTGTAACTTAATGTTAATTGCATTAACAAGCATTAAGGGGTGTCGGGAGCTGAATTATGGTAAAAAATGACTTTTTGTGTTTTTTATATCAAAAAACTTTATGTGTTTTTGTTATTTGGCATTTAATTGCCGTTAATTAGAAACCAACTATATAAAAATCGGTTCATTGGTTGTTAAAAAAAATAAAAAGTTATACGTTAGTGTATGCTGATTTTTCTAGGAGACTTCAAGATCAGCTGCAACATTTTGTGTAGTACTCAATTTATTTTTCAAAAGAGAGGTGTTGTGATATTATATTTCCTACAGTTGGCACACCTGTTCTTTAGGTTCGTCACCTGTTGTTATTTCAGTCATATTTTTCTTGTTTACTAGTTAGATATTGTTGATGTTTGATGTTTATAACCTTCAACATTGTTTTTAAATGTGAATGATATTTAGTGTAGCATTTGACTATGAAATATATCACAATTAAATAGTAAAAATGCCTAGATTTTCAAATAAAGTGTTTAAAAGACGTAAGAATGTAGGGAAACCTAAAGTTGTGTGTGTAGTGAGTGACAGTGTGTGTTCAAGTTCTAGTCTTAGATCAACTAGCCCTGAGCCTAGGCCTATATGTCCTACAATTTTGTCAAGTAAGAAACTAAGTCTTTCTATGACAGAATACAGCGAGTACAAAGGTGACTCTAGTTGTAATGACATAGTAAATATAAAAGATTTTCAAAATTTACTTGGTCAGGTTGTTGTTTGTGCTCAGTGTCACAGTTCTGTCACAGTTTATACTAGTGATCGGTTAGGAATAAGCACCAAAATTGTTGTCAAGTGTGAAAACTGTGGTTTTAGTGTTTCTGATACAAACAGTAAAGTGTTAGATTCAGGTAAGACTGAAATAAATGTTAGGCTAGTGTTGGCTTTTAGATGTATTGGCTTAGGAGAGCAGGCAGCGAAACAGTTTTGCGGTATGATGAATCTGCCTTGCCCCATTGAATTCAAGCCGTATAATAAGATCTTGCGCAATGCAGTCAAAGAGGTAAGCGTAAGGTCAATGAAAGAAGCTGTTGTAGAGGCTGTAGCTGTAGAACGAATGGAAAATGAAGAATATTTAGGTCTAGCAAATGATACTGCCAGCATGACTATAGCTTTGGATGGGACGTGGCAGAAAAGGGGCCACACTTCGCAGAACCGCGTAGTTTCTGCCATTTGCGTAAATACAGGAAAGGTAGTAGATGCAGAAATACTCACCAAGTACTACAGATGTAAAAATAAACTGAAGAAAGAACATGAGAACAACTGTGTTGCCAATTACCAAGGTTCCAGTGGTGGAGTGGAGGTAGCGGGTGTGATAAACATTTTTCAGCGCTCCGAAGAGCTCCACAATGTGAGATACGATAAATATCTTGGTGATGGGGACACAGCTGCCTATGCTACTATTGCAGGTTTAAAACCATATGGCCCACAATGTAACATTGAAAAGCTTGAATGTGTGGGCCATGTGCAAAAAAGAATGGGCACAAGGTTGAGAACCCTAAAAACAAAATTTGGCAAAAATAAACTCTCCGATGGGAAAACGATTAGCGGCCAAGGAAGATTGACAGGATCTGCAATTCAGCAGATTACTACCTACTACGGGCTTGTAATAAGGCGAAATACTGACAGCCTAACAAAAATGAAGCAAGTGGTATGGGCTTTGTTTTTCCACCTAATTTCTTCTAAATCTGAGCCAGCGCATGGGCTTTGTCCAAAAGGTGAGGATACATGGTGCAAATACCAGAAAGCAAAGAAAATTACATCCACAAAGATCATTTCCACCTTCCAGCTGTGATTATGAGTGAACTAAAGCCCATTTTTAGAGACCTCAGAAAACCTGAACTTTTAAAAAGGTGTTTGCATGGGGGCACGCAGAACCTCAGTGAGTCCCTCAATAACATGATTTGGGCACGCTTATCTAAGCGCACTTTTGTTATGATGACAACCTTAGAGTTGGAGGTGTATGATGCTATAGCTGTTTTCAATAAAGGTAATATTGTTAGGTGTGAAGTTTTGGCAAAACTGGGGATTGTACCAGGTGAAAACTGTGTGAAAGTGCTGCAAGACATCGACAATCTACGCATCAAAAAGGCGAATAGAGCTATCGAAGAAATAGCAAAAAAATGTCGACGACAAACTACCCTAGCAAGAAAGAAGATAAAAGATGACCATGAAGCTGCAGAGGACCCAGACAATCCTTCCTATGGGGCAGGAATGCACTAAAGTAAGTTTTATTTTTATGGTTACTGCATGTTTCCAATAAAAAGGAGTTTTCCGAAAAACAGTGTTTTTTTCGAATAAGGGAATTTTTTTAAAAAACTATGCGTGATAGCTCAATATTTTTTTAATTGTAGATCCACTCAACCTCTACAAATTAACACATGGTTTTAATAAAATGTTAATGATTTTTTTTTTATTGACACTTTTGTATAAAAATTCAGTAAAAGTTTTAGTATATTTTCTAAAAATTCTGAAAAATCACAAAAAAATTTAAAACTAAAACCCTTGTGTTAAAATGTCCAAGATAGTATGCACAATCAAATAAAAAAAAATCATTTTGGTATCATGAATAGTTTTTTTTTTTTTTGTTTTTTTTAATGTTCCCTGAATTTATAGAATTTAACATTGGTTTATATGGAGCTTCCAACTCCCCTTAATTAATACAGCAACTACAGTTATATAGTAACTATGATATTTAAACGGTTCCAGGCTACAAATAATCAACTTTGTTTAAATTGATTGGGTATAAAAGGCCCGGTCGCCTTCAATACGAAAAACGCAATTTTGATGCTGTACCTCGATTGCATACTTTCCCTTACACGGCGATTTCAGAAGCAAAATAAATACAGCATTGATATTTTATAAACATTTAATTCTGTTTACTGTCAGTTTTTCTAATATTAGTATTACTTAACAAATAGCTAATATAAATTATAGTCTGATTTATAATAACTATGTCGTTTACTGATTGTAACCCTAACTGCTAAACACTACCGTCAATTCAATTGCAAATATAATTTTCCCACATCGTTTGTAGGATTTTCTATGAAAAAAATGTTATTTTTAAGTTAGCTCAACTATTTACTATGTACTATTTCTTCAATTTTAGTAGTTTTAAAGATCCAACCACACTTTGAATACATGATGGAAAAAAAATATGGAAACGCTGTCACAACTTTGCTATGACTTCACTGGTAAAATTGAAATCTTGTACATCATCATGGTTACAAAGAACAAAGTTTTTGACGCCATTAGTGACATTTCATCTTTTTAATATGGCGGCCCACATGGAGTTGAACGAAAATCTTTAATTCGAGCCTAGGTCGAGTTTGGTATCACATTAAAGGTCTAGTCAATAGAAATTAATTGCCACAAACCGGACTTCGAAAGGTCTATCCTTTCAAAAGTAGCGATCATTTGAATTTAAAATTTACTGATATAAAAATAATTTGTTTCTCCATTATTTAACGGTTTTAATAAAATAATTCGGATCAAAAATTATACTTTATGGAACACAATAACTGAAATAAATTTAATTATAAAATTATCTATGGAAAGAAATAAAGTTGTTTTGTAAGCATAGAAAATATCGAAACACTTACACAACAACTTCATTTTGTCTATAGATAATTTAAAATTAAATGTTTTGAGTTATTTGTTCGATAAAGTATAATTTTTTATCGGAATAATTTACTTAAAATCGTTAAATAGCGGAGAAAAACATTTTTTAATTAGTATTTTTAAAATTCAATTGATCGCTACCCTCGAAAGGATAGACCAATACCACCGTACGTGTATGGAAGGGCAGGTGGACCAATATCACCGTACGTGTATGGAAACGCAGGTGGACCAATATCACCGTACGTGTATGGGAGGGCAGGTGGGCCAATATCACCGTACGTGTATGGGAGGGCAGGTGGGCCAATATCACCGTACGTGTATGGGAGGGCAGGTGGGCCAATATCACCGTACGTGTATGGGAGGGCAGGTGGGCCAATATCACCATACGTGTATGGGAGGGCAGGTGGACCAATATCACCGTACGTGTATGGGAGGGCAGGTGGGCCAATATCACCGTACGTGTATGGAAGGGCAGGTGGGCCAATATCACCGTACGTGTATGGGAGGGCGTGTGGACTAAGCATTATAATTATCTCAGTCATATTTGGTGGTAGTAATGACTAAACACTAAATAAACATTGGATAAAACATTCATTGGAAGATTTGAAGTTTTTTGCGAAAAATCCAACCACGCAAATCTTGACGTATGACACACTTTTCTGGGGTAGAATAATTATACACTGAATCAGGAAATGTCTTTCGTTTTGGTGCAACTCTTACAATAAATTCTCCAGAAGCAATTTAAACATCACAATCAGGGCGCAATTTCTAATAAATTTTGTTTCTAATTCTCTCGTTTTCTAGACGTCTCACGGGCCATTCTGATGCTTTTCCATGACCACCTGGACATTCTAAACAAGTAAGTATAGTTAAGATTTCTCTAAAAAAAATTCAGATTTTTCATCGAAAAAGTGCCAAAAGGGGGGGGGGGACATTGGAAGATTTGTAGTTTTTTTAAAAAATCCAACCACACAAATCTTGACGTAAGAAACACTTTTCTGGGGTAGAATTATACACTGAATCAGGAAATGTCTTTTGTTTTGGTGCAACTCTTACAAACAACTCTCCAGAGGGAATTTAAACATCACAATCAGGGCGCAATTTCTAACAAACTTTGTTTCTAATTCTCTCGTTTTCTAGACGTCTCACGGGCCATTCTGATGCTTTTCCATGACCAGCAGGACATTCTAAACAAGTACGTATAGTTAAGATTTCACTAGAAAAAAATTCAGATTTTTCATCGAAAAAGTGCCAAATGAGGGACAATTAGAAGATTTGAAGTTTTTTGAGAAAAATCCAACCACGCAAATCTTGACGTATGACACACTTTTCTGGGGTAGAATTTTACACTGAATCAGGAAACGTCTTATGTTTTGGTGCAACACTTACAATAAATTCTCCAGAGGGAATTTAAACGTCACAATCAGAGCGCAATTTCTAACAAACTTGTGTTTTAATTATCTCATTTTCTAGACGTCTTACGGGCCATTCTGATGGGTTTCCATGACCACCTGGACATTCTAAACAAGTACGTATAGTTAATATTTCACTAGAAAAAATTCAGATTTTTCATCGAAAAAGTGCTAAAGAGGGGACCATTAGAAGATTTGAAGTTTTTTGAGAAAAATCCAACCACGCAAATCTTGACGTATGACACACTTTTCTGGGGTAGAATTATACACTGAATCAGGAAATGTCTTTCGTTTTGGTGCAACTCTTACAATAAAGTCTCCAGAGGGAATTTAAACATCACAATCAGGGTGCAATTGCTAACAAACTTTGTTTCCAATTCTCTCGATTTCTAGACGTCTCACGGGCCATTCTGATGCTTTTCCATGACCAGCTGGACATTCTAAACAAGTACGTATAGTTAATATTTTACTAGAAAAATTTCAGATTTTTCATCGAAAAAGTGCCAAAGGGGGGACCATTGGAAGATTTGAAGTTTTTTGAGAAAAATCCAACCACGCAAATCTTGACGTATGACACACTTTTCTGGGGTAGATTTATACACAGAATCAGGAAATGTCTTTCGTTTTGGTGCAACTCTTACAATAAAGCCTCCAGAGGCAATTTAAACATCACAATCAGGGCGCAATTTCTAATAAATTTTGTTTCTAATTCTCTCGTTTTCTAGACGTTTTACGGGCCATTCTGATGCATTTCCATGACCAGCTGGACATTATAAACAAGTATGTATAGTTAGGATTTCACTAAAAAAATTCAGTTTTTTCATCGAAAAAGTGCCAAAAGGGGGGGGAACATTGGAAGATTTGTAGTTTTTTGAGAAAAATCCAACCACACAAATCTTGACGTATGACATACTTTTCTGTGGTAAGATTATACACTGAATCAGGAAATGTCTTTTGTTTTGGTGCAACTCTTACAATTATTTCTCCAGAGGGAATTTAAACATCATAATCAGGGCGCAATTTCTAACAAACTTTGTTTCTAATTCTCTCGTTTTCTAGACGTCTCACGGGCCATTCTGATACCTTTCCATGACCAGCTTGACATTAAAAACAAGTACGTATAGTTAAGATTTTAGTAGAAAAAATTCAGATGTTTCATTGAAAAAATGCCAAATGAGGGACAAATAGAAGATTTGAAGTTTTTTGAGAAAAATCCAACCACACAAATCTTTACGTATGACACACTTTTCTGGGGTAGCATTTATACACTGAATCAGGAAATGTCTTTCGTTTTGGTGCAACTCTTACAATAAATTCTCCAGAGGGAATTTAAACATCACAATCAGGGCGCAATTTCTAACAAACTTTGTTTCTAATTATCTCGTTTTCTAGACGTCTCACGGGCCATTCTGATGCTTTTCCATGACCAGCTGGACATTCTAAACAAGTACGTATAGTTAAGATTTTACTAGAAAAATTTCAGATTTTTCATCGAAAAAGTGCCAAATGAGGGACAATTAGAAGATTTGAAGTTTTTTGAGAAAAATCCAACCACGCAAATCTTGACGTATGACACACTTTTCTGGGGTAGCATTTTACACTGAATCAGGAAACGTCTTTCGTTTTGGTGCAACACTTACAATAAATTCTCCAGAGGGAATTTAAACATCACAATCAGGGCGCAATTTCTAACAAATTTTTGTTCTAATTATCTCGTTTTCTAGACGTCTCACGGGCCATTCTGATGCTTTTCCATGACCAGCTGGACATTCTAAACAAGTACGTATAGATAAGATTTCACTAGAACGAATTTAAATTTTTCATCGAAAAAGTGCCAAAGGGGGGACCATTAGAAGATTTGAAGATTTTTTAGAAAAGTCCAACCACGCAAATCTTGACGTATGACACACTTTTCTGGGGTTGAATTTTACACTGAATCAGGAAATGTCTTTCGTTTTGGTGCAACTTTTGCAATAAATTCTCCAGTGGGAATTTAAACATCACAATCAGGGCGCAGTTTCTAACAAATTTTTGTTCTAATTCTCTCGTTTTCTAGACGTCTAACGGGCCATTCTGATGGTTTTCCATGATTAGCTGGACATTCTAAACAAGTACGTATAGTTAAGATTTCACTAGAACGAATTTCGATTTTTCATCGAAAAAGTGCCAAAGGAGGGACCATTGGAAGATTTGAAGTTTTTTGAGAAAAATCCAACCACGCAAATATTGACGTATGACACTCTTTTCTGGGGTAGCATTTTACACTGAATCAGGAAACGTCTTTCGTTTTGGTGCAACACTTACAATAAATTCTCCAGAGGGAATTTAAACGTCACAATCAGAGCGCAATTTCTAACAAAATTTTGTTCTAATTATCTCGTTTTCTAGACGTCTCACGGGCCATTCTGATGGTTTTCCATGACCAGCTGGACATTCTAAACAAGTACGTATAGTTAATATTTCACTAGAAAAAATTCAGATTGTTCATCGAAAAAGTGCCAAAGAGGGGCCCATTGGAAGATTTGAAGTTTTTGGAGAAAAATCGAACCATGCAAATCTTGACGTATGACACACTTTTCTGGGGTAGATTTATACACTGAATCAGGAAATGTCTTTCGTTTCTGTGCAACTCTTACAAGAAAGTCTCCAGAGGGAATTTAAACATCACAATCAGGGTTCAATTGCTAACAAACTTTGTTTCCAATTCTCTCGATTTCTAGACAACCCACGGGCCATTCTGATGCTTTTACATGACCAGCTGGACATTCTAAACAAGTACGTATAGTTAAGATTTCACTATAAAAAATTCAGGTTTTCATCAAAAAAAAGCCAAAGGGGGGACCATTGGAAGATTTGAAGTTTTTTGAGAAAAATCCAACCACGCAAATCTTGACGTATGACACACTTTTCTGGTTTAGATTTATACACAGAATCAGGAAATGTTCTTCGTTTTGGTGCAACTCTTACAATAAAGCCTCCAGAGGCAATTTAAACATCACAATCAGGGTGCAATTGCTTACAAACTTAGTTTCCAATTTTTTCGCTTTCTAGACATCTCACAGGCCATTCTGATGCTTTTCCATGACCAGCTGGACATTCTAAACAAGTAAGTATAGGTAATATTTTTCTAGAAAATTTTCAGATTTTTCATCGAAAAAGTGCCAAATGAGGGACAATTAGAAGATTTGAAGTTTTTTGAGAAAAATCCAACTACGCAAATCTTGACGTATGACACACTTTTCTGGGTAGCATTTTACACTGAATCAGGAAACGTCTTTCGTTTTGGTGCAACACTTACAATAAATTCTCCAGAGGGAATTTAAACATCACAATCAGGGCGCAGTTTCTAACAAATTTTTTTCTAATTCTCTCGTTTTCTAGACGTCTCACGGGCCATTCTGATGGTTTTCCATGACCAGCTGGACATTCTAAACAAGTACGTATAGATAAGATTTCACTAGAACGAATTTAAATATTTCATCGAAAAAGTGCCACAGGGGGGACCATTAGAAGATTTGAAGATTTTTTAGAAAAGTCCAAGCAAGCAAATCTTGACGTATGACACACTTTTCTGGGGTTGAATTTTACACTGAATCAGGAAATGTCTTTCGTTTTGGTGCAACTTTTGTAAAAAATTCTCCAGTGGGAATTTAAACATCACAATCAGGGCGCAGTTTCTAACAAATTTTTGTTCTAATTCTCTCGTTTTCTAGACGTCTAACGGGCCATTCTGATGGTTTTCCATGATTAGCTGGACATTCTAAACAAGTACGTATAGTTAAGATTTCACTAGAACGAATTTCGATTTTTCATCGAAAAAGTGCCAAAGGAGGGACCATTGGAAGATTTGAAGTTTTTTGAGAAAAATCCAACCACGCAAATATTGACGTATGACACTCTTTTCTGGGGTAGCATTTTACACTGAATCAGGAAACGTCTTTCGTTTTGGTGCAACACTTACAATAAATTCTCCAGAGGGAATTTAAACGTCACAATCAGAGCGCAATTTCTAACAAACTTTTGTTCTAATTATCTCGTTTTCTAGACGTCTCACGGGCCATTCTGATGGTTTTCCATGACCAGCTGGACATTCTAAACAAGTACGTATAGTTAATATTTCACTAGAAAAAATTCAGATTGTTCATCGAAAAAGTGCCAAAGAGGGGCCCATTGGAAGATTTGAAGTTTTTGGAGAAAAATCCAACCATGCAAATCTTGACGTATGACACACTTTTCTGGGGTAGATTTATACACTGAATCAGGAAATGTCTTTCGTTTTGATGCAACTCTTACAAGAAAGTCTCCAGAGGGAATTTAAACATCACAATCAGGGTTCAATTGCTAACAAACTTTGTTTCCAATTCTCTCGATTTCTAGACAACCCACGGGCCATTCTGATGCTTTTACATGACCAGCTGGACATTCTAAACAAGTACGTATAGTTAAGATTTTACTAGAAAAAATTCAGGTTTTCATCGAAAAAGTGCCAAAGGGGGGGACCATTGGAAGATTTGAAGTTTTCTGAGAAAAATCCAACCACGCAAATCTTGACGTATGACACACTTTTCTGGTTTAGATTTATACACAGAATCAGGAAATGTTCTTCGTTTTGGTGCAACTCTTACAATAAAGCCTCCAGAGGAAATTTAAACATCACAATCAGGGTGCAATTGCTAACAAACTTAGTTTCCAATTTTTTCGCTTTCTAGACATCTCACAGGCCATTCTGATGCTTTTCCATGACCAGCTGGACATTCTAAACAAGTAAGTATAGTTAATATTTTTCTAGAAAATTTCAGATTTTTCATCAAAAAAGTGCCAAATGAGGGACCATTGGAAGAGTTGAAGTTTTTTGAGAAAAATCCAACCACGCAAATCTTGACGTAAGACACACTTTTATTGGGTAGAATTTTACACTGAATCAGGAAATGTCTTTCGTTTTGGTGCAACACTTACAATAAATTCTCCAGAGGGAATTTAAACATCACAATCAGGGCGCAATTTCTAACAAATTTTGTTTCTAATTCTCTCGTTTTCTAGACGTCTCACGGGCCATTCTGATGCTTTTCCATGACCAGCTGGACATTCTAAACAAGTACGTATAGATAAGATTTCACTAGAAAAAATTCAGATTTTTCATCGAAAAAGTGCCAAAGGGGGGACCATTAGAAGATTTTAAGTTTTTTGAGAAAAATCCAACCACGCAAATCTTGACGTATGACACACTTTTCTGGGGTAGAATTATACACTGAATCAGGAAATGTCTTTCGTTTTGGTGCAACTCTTACAATAATTCTCCAGAGGGAATTTAAACATCACAATCAGGGCGCAATTTCTAACAAACTTTGTTTCTAATTCTCTCGTTTTCTAGACGTCTCACGGGCCATTCTGATGCTTTTCCATGACTAGCTGGACATTCTAAACAAGTACGTATAGTTAAGATTTCACTAGAAAAATTTCAGATTTTTCATCGAAAAAGTGCCAAATGAGGGACAATTAGAAGATTTGAAGTTTTTTGAGAAAATCCAACCACGCAAATCTTGACGTATGACACACTTTTCTGGGGTAGCATTTTACACTGAATCAGGAAATGTCTTCCGTTTTGGTGCAACTCTTGCAATAAATTCTCCAGAGGGAATTTAAACATCACAATCAGAGCGCAGTTTCTAACAAACCTTTGTTCTAATTCTCTCGTTTTCTAGACGTCTAACGGGCCATTCTGATGGTTTTCCATGATCAGCTGGACATTCTAAACAAGTACGTATAGTTAAGATTTCACTAGAACGAATTTCGATTTTTCATCGAAAAAGTGCCAAAGGAGGGACCATTGGAAGATTTGAAGTTTTTTGAGAAAAATCCAACCACGCAAATATTGACGTATGACACACTTTTCTGGGGTAGAATTTTACACTGAATCAGGAAACGTCTTTCGTTTTGGTGCAACACTTACAATAAATTCTCCAGAGGGAATTTAAACGTCACAATCAGAGCGCAATTTCTAACAAACTTTTGTTCTAATTATCTCGTTTTCTAGACGTCTCACGGGCCATTCTGATGGTTTTCCATGACCAGCTGGACATTCTAAACAAGTACGTATAGTTAAGATTTCACTAGAAAAAATTCAGATTTTTCATCGAAAAAGTGCCAAAGAGGGGGACCATTGGAAGATTTGAAGTTTTTTGAGAAAAATCGAACCACGCAAATCTTGACGTATGACACACTTTTCTGGGGTAGATTTATACACTGAATCAGGAAATGTCTTTCGTTTCTGTGCAACTCTTACAAGAAAGTCTCCAGAGGGAATTTAAACATCACAATCAGGGTGCAATTGCTAACAAACTTTGTTTCCAATTCTCTCGATTTCTAGACAACCCACGGGCCATTCTGATGCTTTTACATGACCAGCTGGACATTCTAAACAAGTACGTATAGTTAAGATTTTACTAGAAAAAATTCAGGTTTTTCATCGAAAAAGTGCCAAAGGGGGGGACCATTGGAAGATTTGAAGTTTTTTGAGAAAAATCCAACCACGCAAATCTTGACGTATGACACACTTTTCTGGGGTAGATTTATACACAGAATCAGGAAATGTCTTTCGTTTTGGTGCAACTCTTACAATAAATCTCCAGAGGCAATTTAAACATCACAATCAGGGCGCAATTGCTTACAAACTTTGTTTCCAATGTTTTCGCTTTTCTAGACGTCTCACGGGCCATTCTGATGCTTTTCCATGACCAGCTGGACATTCTAAACAAGTAAGTATAGTTAAGATTTTTCTAGAAAAATTTCAGATTTTTCATCGAAAAAGTGCCAAATGAGGGACAATTAGAAGATTTGAAGTTTTTTGAGAAAAATCCAACCACGCAAATCTTGACGTATGACACACTTTTCTGGGTAGCATTTTACACTGAATCAGGAAACGTCTTTCGTTTTGGTGCAACACTTACAATAAATTCTCCAGAGGGAATTTAAACATCACAATCAGGGCGCAGTTTCTAACAAATTTTTTTCTAATTCTCTCGTTTTCTAGACGTCTCACGGGCCATTCTGATGGTTTTCCATGACCAGCTGGACATTCTAAACAAGTACGTATAGATAAGATTTCACTAGAACGAATTTAAATATTTCATCGAAAAAGTGCCACAGGGGGGACCATTAGAAGATTTTAAGATTTTTTAGAAAAGTCCAACCAAGCAAATCTTGACGTATGACACACTTTTCTGGGGTTGAATTTTACACTGAATCAGGAAATGTCTTTCGTTTTGGTGCAACTTTTGTAAAAAATTCTCCAGTGGGAATTTAAACATCACAATCAGGGCGCAGTATCTAACAAATTGTTGTTCTAATTCTCTCGTTTTCTAGACGTCTAACGGGCCATTCTGATGGTTTTCCATGATTAGCTGGACATTCTAAACAAGTACGTATAGTTAAGATTTCACTAGAACGAATTTCGATTTTTCATCGAAAAAGTGCCAAAGGAGGGACCATTGGAAGATTTGAAGTTTTTTGAGAAAAATCCAACCACGCAAATATTGACGTATGACACACTTTTCTGGGGTAGCATTTTACACTGAATCAGGAAACGTCTTTCGTTTTGGTGCAACACTTACAATAAATTCTCCAGAGGGAATTTAAACGTCACAATCAGAGCGCAATTTCTAACAAACTTTTGTTCTAATTATCTCGTTTTCTAGACGTCTCACGGGCCATTCTGATGGTTTTCCATGACCAGCTGGACATTCTAAACAAGTACGTATAGATAAGATTTCACTAGAACGAATTAAGATTTTTCATCGAAAAAGTGCCAAAGGGGGGACCATTAGAAGATTTGAAGATTTTTGAGAAAAGTCCAACCACGCAAATCTTGACGTATGACACACTTTTCTGGGGTTGAATTTTACACTGAATCAGGAAATGTCTTTCGTTTTGGTGCAACTTTTGCAATAAATTCTCCAGAGGGAATTTAAACATCACAATCAGGGTTCAATTGCTAACAAACTTTGTTTCCAATTCTCTCGATTTCTAGACAACCCAAGGGCCATTCTGATGCTTTTACATGACCAGCTGGACATTCTAAACAAGTACGTATAGTTAAGATTTTACTAGAAAAAATTCAGGTTTTTCATCGAAAAAGTGCCAAAGGGGGGGGACCATTGGAAGATTTGAAGTTTTTTGAGAAAAATCCAACCACGCAAATCTTGACGTATGACACACTTTTCTGGGGTAGATTTATACACAGAATCAGGAAATGTCTTTCGTTTTGGTGCAACTCTTACAATAAAGCCTCCAGAGGCAATTTAAACATCACAATCAGGGTGCAATTGCTTACAAACTTAGTTTCCAATTTTTTCGCTTTCTAGACGTCTCACGGGCCATTCTGATGCTTTTCCATGACCAGCTGGACATTCTAAACAAGTAAGTATAGTTAATATTTTTCTAGAAAATTTTCAGATTTTTCATCGAAAAAGTGCCAAAGGGGGGACCATTGGAAGATTTGAAGTTTTTTGAGAAAAATCACCCACGCAAATCTTGACGTATGACACACTTTTCTGGGGTAGAATAATTATACACTGAATCAGGAAATGTCTTTCGTTTTGGTGCAACTCTTACAATAAATTCTCCAGAGGGAATTTAAACATCACAATCAGGGCGCAATTTCTAACAAATTTTGTTTCTAATTCTCTCGTTTTCTAGACGTCTCACGGGCCATTCTGATGCTTTTCCATGACCAGCTGGACATTCTAAACAAGTACGTATAGTTAAGATTTCACTAAAAAAATTCAGATTTTTCATCGAAAAAGTGCCAAAAGGGGGGGGGAACATTGGAAGATTTGTAGTTTTTTGAGAAAAATCCAACCACACAAATCTTGACGTAAGAAACACTTTTCTGGGGTAGAATTATACACTGAATCAGGAAATGTCTTTTGTTTTGGTGCAACTCTTACAATAATTTCTCCAGAGGGAATTTAAACATCATAATCAGGGCGCAATTTCTAACAAACTTTGTTTCTAATTCTCTCGTTTTCTAGACGTCTCACGGGCCATTCTGATGCTTTTTTATGACTAGCTGGACATTCTAAACAAGTACGTATAGTTAAGATTTAAGTAGAAAAAATTCAGATGTTTCATCGAAAAAATGCCAAATGAGGGACAATTAGAAGATTTGAAGTTTTTTGAGAAAAATCCAACCACGCAAATCTTGACGTATGACACACTTTTCTGGGGTAGCATTTTCACTGAATCAGGAAACGTCTTTCGTTTTGGTGCAACACTTACAATAAATTCTCCAGAGGGAATTTAAACGTCACAATCAGAACGCAATTTCTAACAAACTTTTGTTCTAATTATCTCGTTTTCTAGACGTCTCACGGGCCATTCTGATGGTTTTCCATGACCAGCTGGACATTCTAAACAAGTACGTATAGATAAGATTTCACTAGAACGAATTTAAATTTTTCATCGAAAAAGTGCCAAAGGGGGGACCATTAGAAGATTTGAAGATTTTTTAGAAAAGTCCAACCACGCAAATCTTGACGTATGACACACTTTTCTGGGGTAGCATTTTACACTGAATCAGGAAACGTCTTTCGTTTTGGTGCAACACTTACAATAAATTCTCCAGTGGGAATTTAAACGTCACAATCAGAACGCAATTTCTAACAAACTTTTGTTCTAATTATCTCGTTTTCTAGACGTCTCACGGGCCATTCTGATGGTTTTCCATGACCAGCTGGACATTCTAAACAAGTACGTATAGTTAAGATTTCACTAGAAAAAATTCAGATTGTTCATCGAAAAAGTGCCAAAGGGGGGACAATTGGAAGATTTGAAGTTTTTTGAGAAAAATCCAACCACGCAAATCTTGACGTATGACACACTTTTCTGGGGTAGATATATACACTGAATCAGGAAATGTCTTTCGTTTCTGTGCAACTCTTACAAGAAAGTCTCCAGAGGGAATTTAAACATCACAATCAGGGTTCAATTGCTAACAAACTTTGTTTCCAATTCTCTCGATTTCTAGACAACCCACGGGCCATTCTGATGCTTTTACATGACCAGCTAGACATTCTAAACAAGTACGTATATTTAAGATTTTACTAGAAAAAATTCAGGTTTTTCATCGAAAAAGTGCCAAAGGGGGGGACCATTGGAAGATTTGAAGTTTTTTGAGAAAAATCAACCACGCAAATCTTGACGTATGACACACTTTTCTGGGGTAGATTTATACACAGAATCAGGAAATGTCTTTCGTTTTGGTGCAACTCTTACAATAAAGCCTCCAGAGGCAATTTAAACATCACAATCAGGGTGCAATTGCTTACAAACTTAGTTTCCAATTTTTTTGCTTTCTAGACCTCTCACGGGCCATTCTGATGCTTTTCCATGACAAGGTGAACATTCTAAACAAGGAAGTATAGTTAAGATTTTTCTAGAAAAATTTCAGATTTTTCATTCAAAAAGTGCCAAATGAGGGACAATTAGAAGATTTGAAGTTTTTTGAGAAAAATCCAACCACGCAAATCTTGACGTAAGACACACTTTTCTGGGGTAGAATTTTACACTGAATCAGGAAACGTCTTTTGTTTTGGTGCAACACTTACAATAAATTCTCCAGAGGGAATTTAAACATCACAATCAGGGCGCAATTTCTAACAAACTTTGTTTCTAATTCTCTCGTTTTCTAGACGTCTCACGGGCCATTCTGATGGTTTTCCATGACCAGCTGGACATATTTAAATTTTTCATCGAAAAAGTGCCAAAGGGGGGACCATTAGAAGATTTGAAGATTTTTTAGAAAAGTCCAACCACGCAAATCTTGACGTATGACACACTTTTCTGGGGTTGAATTTTACACTGAATCAGGAAATGTCTTTCGTTTTGGTGCAACTTTTGCAATAAATTCTCCAGTGGGAATTTAAACGTCACAATCAGAGCGCAATTTCTAACAAACTTTTGTTCTAATTCTCTCGTTTTCTAGACGTCTAACGGGCCATTCTGATGGTTTTCCATGATTAGCTGGACATTCTAAACAAGTACGTATAGTTAAGATTTCACTAGAACGAATTTCGATTTTTCATCGAAAAAGTGCCAAAGGAGGGACCATTGGAAGATTTGAAGTTTTTTGAGAAAAATCCAACCACGCAAATATTGACGTATGACACTCTTTTCTGGGGTAGCATTTTACACTGAATCAGGAAACGTCTTTCGTTTTGGTTGCAACACTTACAATAAATTCTCCAGAGGGAATTTAAACGTCACAATCAGAGCGCAATTTCTAACAAAATTTTGTTCTAATTATCTCGTTTTCTAGACGTCTCACGGGCCATTCTGATGGTTTTCCATGACCAGCTGGACATTCTAAACAAGTACGTATAGTTAAGATTTTACTAGAAAACATTTAGATTTTTCATCGAAAAAGTGCCAAAGAGGGGACCATTGGAAGATTTGAAGTTTTTTGAGAAAAATCCAACCATGCAAATCTTGACGTATGACACACTTTTCTGGGGTAGATTTATACACTGCATCAGGAAATGTCTTTCGTTCCGGTGCAACTCTTACAATAAAGTCTCCAGAGGGAATTTAAACATCACAATCAGGGTTCAATTGCTAACAAAACTTTGTTTCCAATTCTCTCGATTTCTAGACAACCCACGGGCCATTCTGATGCTTTTCTATGACCAGCTGGACATTCTAAAATAGGTATGTATAGTTAAGACTTTACTAGAAAAAATTCAGGTTTTCATCAAAAAAAGGCCCAAAATCACCACGCAAATCTTGAGTATGACATACTTTTCTGGGGTAGAATAATTAACACTGAATCAGGAAATGTCTTTCGTTTTGGTGCAACTCTTACAATAAATTCTCCTACAGCAATTTAAACATCACAATCAGGGCGAATTCTAAAAATTTGTTTTTAATTC